>PVJI01010352.1:0-60784 GCA_004026765.1 Micronycteris hirsuta | reverse complement strand
ATGAGGTATGGAGGAATATCAACAGGGGAGTGGTAGGGGGAGAGGGTGGGAATGGGGCACAGAACAAGTAGCATAAATGGGAGGTAGACAACAGACAGGGGGAGGTTAGAATAGTATAGGAAGTGCAGGAGCAGAAGGACTTATGTGTATGACCTATGGACAAAACTAAAGGGAGGGGAAAGGGGGGTAAGGGGGAGGGAGGAAAGAAGGGGGGAAGTGGGGCAACTGTAACAGCATAATCAATAAAATATAGTTTAAAAAAATAAAAAATAAATAAATAAAAGAGTGCCTCATTAAAAAAAAAAAAAAGAACAGTAGTTAAGCTGTGTCTCCAAAAGTTCAATCACATTTTCCATGAGTAATTCCTAAATATCAGTTTCTCAAGTATTCATAGGAGTTTCATTTCTAACAAATTATATTCCTGTAGCTATATTTTAAATATAAATATCATAAAATTAAATACAATCAATTTTAGAAAGCAAAAATATCAAACATTCTTTAATAATTTGACATTTTTCAACATACAACTTCTATTTTCTGAAATAAAAATCTGCATTTTAATTGTAGGTATTTAACAGTGAAAAATATATGGGGAATACTGGTACCATAAAAATATTAATTTATATTTTTACTTCAATTAGATTTTTTTATTCTAAAAAGTAATATAAAACAAACAAGATACAGGATACTTGAATACAAATGCTTTCTACCCAGTTCTAGGAATGTTATATCAAAGTCAACACTAGCCAGTTCCATGCGGTTAAGTATTAAATAAATTGGAAAGTAGACACTAAGGTTTGTTTGTTCCTACAATTACCACAATTTGCCCATTGTCTCAAGGCACTCAGTCGGGTCCTTCACTCTCTTCTCCTCCCTATTTTAAACTATATATTAAAATATTTTTAACACATTCATACTACACATGACTTAAGAAATTAACAGAAATAGTTTTCCATAGTTCCACTAATGTACTTTTAAGTAGAAGGAATATTTCTTAACTATGAGAAGATATTTTGAGAGCTTAAGATACCTTTTGGTGAAACACCTGAAATTGTTTAATTACCCCCTGTATAGTACTTGAACTTTGCTCTCAGGGGGATTATAGTGGCACTAAAGAGAAAGACCTTGATATGAAATAATTAAGATAAAATAACTAAAATAAATGCTGATATTAAATATGCAGGTATTGAAATCAAAATTTGCTTAGTCTAAAGAAATCAGAGAGAAAAATTGCAGAGAAGAAAAATTGACCTTCCAGCTAGAGATTAGATTAGGTAAGGTGTGGAGAAGCAAGGTAAAACAGGAGAGTTTGGTGTTGGATATAATTTAAAGTAAAGTGATTATATACTTAATAAAATACATTATCACTTAAAAAAAAAAGTTATAGGTATGTTAAATGACCATGTCTGAAGTTAGTTGCAAAACTGTTGCTATGCAGAACAACTCTCAATGGCCCTACTCCATATGTCCTATCCCCCATGTGGGGGTGAGGACACCCTATATTTTTTTAATATTTCCTGGACACCCTGAGTTCTGGACCCCATTACAAATCCCTATTTGGTGGGCCTTCTGGCTGCACCCTGTTACGTAGATATTTTCAGTTTGCTGCTTTTGCACTGAAGGCTCTGTGCATGATCCCTTTAAGAGCAGGTTCTTCGAGATGGTCTGTTAGGGTACAAACCCACCGTCTTATCAGATTGCCAGCTGAATAAAGCCCCCATAAAGACTGAATCCATGTCCCTGCTTATTGGGTCTGGTAAGTGACAGGCAGCATGAACACAGGCTTTTCCAGTTTCATATTCTGGTGACTCCACCGAGACAGACTTTGGGACACGCTGGAACTACAGGTACGACCCACTCTGACTCTAGGAGACCATAAGCAGTTCCACCTTTGTGCCTCAGGAGGACTGCAAGCAATTCCAGATGGCATCTGAGCCACTGTACTCCAGAGTGAGATGACCACCACGTAGGACACAGCTAAAGACCACCATTTGGGGCACGGCTAAGGACTATCAACCAGGGTGAGAATACTGCTGTTTTTTTTTTTTTAATCCAATTAACTTTTCCCTGAATTCCAAACCCTTTACCTACACTTTGTTCTCCTTACAAAAAGGGCCATTTTAAAATGGAATTTAAGATGGCCTGTTAGGGTACAAACCTGCAGTTTTCTCAGATTGCCAGCCATCTGAATAAAGAGCCCATAAAGATTTAAAAAAAAGAAAAACATCAGTGGGTTCTTCATTCCCTACAGTCCTATGGTTCTCCTACACTTAATCCTCATTAAATCTGTAAAATAGTCATTCTGGGGGCTCATCTTCCTAGCATCAAATCCAAGGGTCAGGGTGCCTGATGTGGGGCACAGTCCCTTCACTCCTCAGAGGAGAATTCCATATTTGCTTTAATCCCTCCCAGTTGTGGGTCACCATGGTTAGGTGGGGCCCCAGAAGAGATTCTGTCTCTGCTCTCTTGCCCATCTCCATGTATCTCTTTTATCTTTCATTGTGGAGGCAATATTCAAGCAGCTCTCAGATTCTTTTCAGAGGAAAATTATTGTTGTCTCTGTGAGAGGAGTGAGCTCAGGGTCTTTGTATGCTGCCATCTTCAACCCAGTCTCACTGGTCCATTAACTTTCAACAGCTTCCCATTTCTGTATGTAAAAGGTAAAATTGCTGCCTGGTATACAAGGGCCTCAGATCTACTTTTCCATCTTAGGTCTTCCTAGTTCCCTTTATATTTGTTTATATTTAAGGAAACTAGGACTAAATGTTATTCCCAAGTTGACTCTGTCTCTCTTTACCATCAGTCTCTGCCTTGTGTTGTTCTTTCATGGGAACCACCGAGCATCCTGTTCTGAATACGCATATCCACTTGTGAAAATCTAACCTATTACTCAAAGTGCATTTTGTATGATATGTATCTCCTTATTGAGTCTTTTATGAAATCCGTACTCTCCCAATTTGGAAGAGATCTCTATGTGGCTATAGAATTTTTTGTGTGTCTTCTTATGATACTTCTCCTAATTCAAACCTTGGTTATATTTATGCATATACTTGTCTGTTTGGTAGATTATAAGATTCCAGGAATTTCCCACTATGCTTACAGATAAAATAACACTTGTTAAATGTTGAGATGGGTAAACAAGTGCATTGAATTTGTTAATTTATTTGCATGGGAAGTCTGCAATGCTGTGAATAAGCCATTTAAGCCCACAAGAATAAGATCCACCTGGAAATGAAATAACAGAATTTTCAATCAAGTATAATGGCTAAAATGACACCAAGCTAGGAAACATCTCATCTCTGAAAAATGTACTGGAATCTCAGTACACTATTTTCAGGAGAGAGATACCATCCCCTCACCTAAGACTTGGTCTAATCTTAGTACCAGAAATCTGAACCTTCCTAACTAGAGAATAAATATGTTTCAAGTTTTAATAGCTCATGAACTGTGACAGAGCTGAGAATATTTAGTTAGCCTGAGTGTTAAACACCCACAGAGCCAGCTGAAGGGCAGGTGGGCAGAGCTGCTGGAGAAGGCCGGGGAGAGGGTGCTCACTCTGCTGCTGGTACTGGGTCAGAAGGCAGCCCTCTGCTTTCCCTCTGTGACCGAGAGATGGATGAGGAAGTCCAACAGCACAGACATCCAAGATGATATGGGGGAGATGGGGGGACCTATGGAGTTCAGAGGAAGAGTCTAGGGTCAGAGATGAACTGGGCTATAGGAAGCAGGATGATTAGTTAGATCATCATCAGTCTGTAAAACAGTGAAGGTGTCTGAACTGAGTTATAACATTTGCTTTGAAAGACAATATTACCTCGGTTACAAAAAGAATAACTTTTATATTCCACACGAGATTATCTGGAGAGTAAACATACAGGTGCCTCATTTTAGAACAACATGAAAAACTTGCAGGTACATGAATCTGGAAGTAAACAGCTTTGGCTCCACCACAGTGGACGATGAAAGACAAGATTAAGTTGTTCTGAAACTTTGCCTGACCTGATAAAGCTCTATGACTTAAGAAAGTGAAGCCTGCTTGGCTGGACACAACTTCCCTAATATGATTATGGTAAAAGGAATTTCTCACATTGCAAGCTGGGAAGTCATGGTCTTCATGCCACAGCATTATGGACCCAACCACACACAGACCTTAGACTTTAAAATTATCATTTGGAAGAATTGGTAGATCACTTAGTAGATTTTGCTTGTGTTTTATGCTAAATAAATTAATAAAGGGTTGATCCACATTTAATAGTTAAACAATTTTCTCCACTTTACCGTCAATGTAGCCTGGACTTGTTTATTTATTTTTAAGTTCATGGAGAACAACTGTGGCCACTATCTTTGGGCACACAGATGAAGAAAACACAAGGAACTGGGATAGTTGACAGTCTGATTGCAATCTGTCACCCCATCTCCTTGCCAAGGTCCCACTGGCAAGATTCAGCCTGTAGAGTCAGCAGGGCCAGGGTACAGGGGACAGCTGGCTTCTAGCACCTCTGGGGAAGAATTGCAACCTTGAGCAGAACTGGGTAATCCACACAGTTGAGGAGGGTGAAGCCCACTGTGCCCTTTCTCCTCTGGAACAGAGGCATGCCACCTTTGCCCCTTTGTTCACCTGTGGCCAATAGTGTGTGAATGAAAATCAAAATAATGAGAAGCCATAGGAACTCGGGGAGGACATGAGGGGAGGACAAAATTCACAACCTTGATAATACTATTTGTGGAAATAGAACATGCTATAATCACTAGTTTACAATACTTATTTGAATTTAAAATGGACATAGAGTTGGGTCCCGATATAGAGCTCATTGCTACTGAAAACTTAACAAGAATAATTTGAAATATATGTACAGGGATGCTATTGAAACAGAGTTTATAAGAGCAGGCATTTCAAAATAACCTAAAGGCTGATAGATGAAATCATGATAGTAGGCAACTGCAGTTGTGGTATTTTAAGTATAAAAAGTGAAGTGTAGAGAAACTGATTTTGTATATAAAACAAAGAAGTTGTGACCTATGGAACTCTAAATCTAAATTTGTTTAACCTTGACTGGTTACCCATCTTGAAAACAATTCACACCAGTGCCTTAATGGCAGGAAATGGTTTAAGATGTTCACTTCTTTCAGTTACATCTGTGTTTTATGTGATGATTTTAAACTTAAAGTGCCATAAATAAGGGGATGCGTTTCCATTGATGGAATGGCATTGACATGAGTGTGTTCTCAGACATGCTCCCAAATTTCAGGGTTTTTATGAACCCCAAGGCCTACCTCAGAATGGGATCCTCAAATATTTCAGGTTTTAATGTTCCATGTAGCACACCCAAGCAGAAATCAGTCCAGCAAAGGCAGCACCCGAAAACACATTCCATCAACCTATCTTGCCCTTTGGGGCATCAAAATCTGGTCAGCAATAGGTAGAGTCCATTCAGCACAATATTTCTCTAAAGAAATACCCAAAGAGGGAGTTCTGGCCAAGATGGATGCATAGGTAGAAACCCTTTGCTTTCTCACACAACCAAAAGGAGGATAACAACTGATCTAAAATCAATAAACAATCAGAAGTGCCAGAAAATCAAACTGCATGGAACTCTGACAACGAAAGAATTAAAGAAACATTCAACCAGACCAACCAGACTGGTGTGCCGAGACAAAGAAATATGGCCCAAATGAAAGAACATAGCAAAACTCTAGAAAGAGAGCTAGGTGATGAGGAGATAGCCAACCTATCTGATGGAGAGTTCAAAGCCCTGGTAATCAAAATGCTCACAGAACTGATTGAGCTCGGTTGCAAAATGAAGGAGCAAATGAAAGATACTCAAAGTGAAATAAAGCAAAATATTCAGGGAGTCAACAGTGACAGGAAGGAAACCAGTCTCAAATCAATGATCCAACCTGAACAGAATGAATAAACAAGAATTTTTAAAAATGAAGAGAAGCTTAGGAATCTCTGGGACAACTTTAAATGTTCCAATATCCAAATTATAGGGGTGCCAGAAGGAGAACAACAAGAACAATAAACTGAAAACTTATTTGAACAAATAATGAAGGAAAACTTCCCCAATCTGGTGAAGGAAATAGACTTCCGGGAAGTTCAGGAAGCCCAGGAAGCCCAGAGAGTCCCAAAGAAGTTGGACCCAAAGAAGAACACACCAAGGCACATCATACATAAGTTACTCAAGATTAAAGATAAAGGGAGACTCTTAAAAGCAGCAAGAGGAAAGGAGCAAGTTACCTACAAAGGAGTTCGCATAAGGCTATCAGCTGATTTCGCAAAAGAAACCTTGTAAGCAAGAAGGGGCTGGAAAGAAGTATTCGAAGTTATGAAAGGCAAGAACCCACATCCAAGATTACTCTATCTAGCAAAGCTTTCATTTAGAATGGAATGGTAGAAAAAGTGCTCTCCAGATAAGGTCAAGTTAAAAGAGTTCATCATCACCAAGCCCTTATTATATGAAATGTTAAAGGGACTTATCTAAGAAAAGGAAGATCAAAACTATGAAGAGTAAAATGACAACAAACTCACAACTATCAACAAGTGAACCAAAAAAAAAAAAAAAGAGAAAGAAAGAAAAACAACAAAAACAAAAACTAAGCAAACAAGTAGAACAGGAACAAGTAGAATCAGAGAAACGGACATCACATGGAGGGTTTTCAGTGGGGAGGGGGTGGGGAGGAATGGGGGGAAAACGTACAGGGAAGAAGAAGCATGGTTAGTAGGCATAAAATAGATGGGGAGTAGTAAAAAATGGTATAGGAAACAGAGAATTCAAAGAACTTATAAGTACAACCCATGGACATGACCTAAGGTGGGGGGATGCTGGAGGGTTGGGGATGCAGGGTGGAGGGGGGATAAAGGGGGAAAAACTGGGAAAACTGTAATAGCATAATCAATAAAATGTACTTTAAAAAAGAAATACCCAAAGATATCCTTTGATTTATAACTTTATGAGCCAATAAAATAATTTTCCTAGTATAAATGAGCATTAGAGAAAGAATAACGATTTTACTATATTGATAAGAACTTAATTGCACAAAGTGATTATAGAGCAGCAAAGTTCTGATAGATACTTTCAGTTCTGTGCAAATAAAATTTTAAACTCCAGAGAAGACCCAGGTTTTGGGGAGCCATCTTTGGAAAAAATGTATTTCACATGCAGTAAATAGCTATTATTAAAAACAAAGCAAAATAAAACAAATCAAAACATAAAATAACAAGTGTCAGCAATGATGTGGAAAAATTGGAACCCTTGTGCATTGCTTGAGGGGATATAAAGGAAACATGAGAGCAGTTGCAACTTGAACCAGGTGAGATGGCAATTTGGAATATATGTGAATTTCCCAATATTTTCCTTCTCTAGCCAGATATCAATTGGATAAATATGTGGTGTAGGGTGTGTGGAAGCAGGCTGATGGCAAGTCCAACAGTTACAGAGAGTCAACGTGTGAGAGGCCACTCCAGTCTGATATACATATAGGTCAGAGGTCTGTTCTCATATCCAAGGGGTGGAGGTAATTTTACCTTTTTGTAGTCTTGGAGGGCAAGAGGAGTAGACACTTGAGGAGAGGAGAGACAGGTGGAGGTGTCGGTGCTTCAAATGGTGAAGAGGAAGAGAAGAGGATGAGAATGAGTGGTTTAGGCATTGGGAAGTCAGTAGAATTCTGTCAGCCTTAGGAGGGCACACAGGGTGGATACTTTGGTAAAGTTACATTTTAGTCAGGAGAGGTGATGGTATTAGCAGCATCCTGATCCTTGGAAGCATTGTGATGACATTGGACTTGGTCCCATAGGGGCTTAACATGGTAGAGGGTTGAATTACATTCACGGGGGAGAACTTGGAGTTTTGCAGGTATCACAAAGCAGAGCTGAGCTGTACAGCAAGCAAAATCACTCAAGCCTTGTTTGTCCTACTTTTTAAAACAAGATTCAATAGTATAATTGGTCACACAATTTACTACATAACTAAAGGGGTAAAACACAGTCCCTGTCCCCAGAGATGTCACAGTCTAGTAGGCAGGCTTAGGAAGAGGTGTGAATGCCTCACAATTTGTTCAATGACAGACATAAGCACAGGCTGCTTAACAGTGGTCTCTTAGACTGCAGATGGCCAGGGTAGGGCTCTCATGCAGAGATTTCCTTCGACAGGTACAAGTTAACCAAGTGACATGGTGAGAGAGATGGCAAAGGTAATCCCAGAAAGAGCATGCAATGTCCAAGAGCACAGTTGAGACAAAGAGAATGATTTAGAGAACTACATGTACAACTCCAAGGGACGGTCATGTTCATGCAGCAAAATTATTTATTAATAATGTACCCAGTACATGGGCAATTGCTGTTGAGATGCTTTGCATTTTCCCAAAATCAAAGGTAACATCAAAGTTGGATAAGCTGGAACCAAATCTTTTTTTGTTTTTAAGATTTTATTTATTTATTTTTAGAGAGAGGGGAAGGGAGGGAAAAAGACAAGGAGAGAAACATCAGTGTGTGGCTGCCTCTCACATGTCCCTAGCTGGGGACCTGACCCAAAATCCAGGCATGTGCTCTGTCTGGGAATCGAACGGATGATCTTTTGGTTCACAGGTTGGCACTCAATCTACTGAGCCACACCAGCCAGGGCCAGGCCCAACATTTCTGATTCCATGAATTACATGTTCTTGCTTATCTTTCCTCCATCCAAGAACAATAAAGAAGGAATTCTTGAGTTAGATAGAGAGTTGGACAAGATGACCTGTAAGCTTTGTGGTTGTGTTCCATGAATAACATCACAATAACGCCTTGACTTCATAAATAGAGCTTTGATGGCTCCTGAAACTCTTGGATGGTGTATTTTCGACACCTGCCTGGAGACACTTTAAAGATGGAAATTGAATGTCACCTTCAAACATGCACAGGAATGTTTTAATATCCTGTTCTTACGTCAATGCCAGGACAAGGCTGGCTGAGGTCACTGGAGAGGATGTGTAGCTGGGCTGAAAGAATCTGAGCTGGGCAATATTTGAAAGCATAGACAACTGCTCTACTCAGGGGTGATGGCCATGCACTGACTGTGTTTGAGGCAGACAGTCAAAAAAAAAGGGAAAGGGCCCAAGGCCAGGACACTGGGCATTAACAGTGGGGTGAAAATATAGTTCCAAATCAACTTAACTCGTTAACACACTGAAATCTCCTTTGCAATACACTAGGTTACTGATCACCTTATCACCAAAAGTGAAAAAGAGAACACTAAATCATTCCAATGATTTTATCCACATTTTTTTCTTTAGTCAACAGTTTTTATTTCTTATAAAGAGAAACTGCCCATTATAGTCCATCTTCAGGTGACTTCATTTAAATTTTACAAGACAAACTGGATATATGCTCAAAGAAGAAATCTTTCTAAGTTTCTTTACTAGAAGGTAACAGGAATAGGGAACAAATATATGGAAAATTTAATCCATGACTAACTGGAATGCAGTCATGTTAATTTCCATGGTTTTTTTCTTTTTAAAAAAGCATATACACAGTTGTTTTCTGTATTTTCTCATTTTCTCTGAGGCTTTTAGTAGCTAGACAACAGCCAGGTAAAAACAACAGGAGAGACATAGAATACAGATAGTTTATAAATTCTGTGTTCAAATTTTACTTTAGTTTAGAACTGGTTATGAATATCTTAGGGGAAATTTATTTTACATTTTAAAAATATTTTAATATGATTATTATGGGAAAATATTAAATGCTTTTGTGTGTTCTTCTAAAAAGTCCTGATGTCAGAGTGGTACTAAAACTAAAGCATCATCTCTCAAGTAAGAAAACTCTCCAAAAATAAAGCTATTGTCCATAAGTCTTGGAGAAATGGGAGAAGGGTAAGTTGATTACTTAAGTCAGTGAATTTCAACCTTTTTTATCTCATGGCACACATAAATTTTACTAATTTACTAATTAGTAAAATTCTGTGGCACAACAAAAATATATTTTATTTTTTGTCAATCTGACAAAAATATAGGTATAGTTTTGATTCATTCAGTCCAGACAGCTATTGTGTTGGCTGTTGTCATCTTTTTATTTGACAATATAAAGAAAAAGAGGTCAGTTCCCCTGACTAATGAAGTATTGCATGTTTTAAAAATTCTTGTGGCACACTGGTTAAAAATCGCTACCGTAAATCATCATTGCAAATGCTGCCAAGCCTGCAAATGTACAATTAATCAATCTTGCCCTTGGATTCAGTGCCATGACTGTAGCTTTTTGATCCCAGATTTTAATCAGCCATTTGGAACTATCACTCAAAATCCAGGACTCTGAAGCCAGAGTGTAAAAACCCTTGTTGGCAACGATGACATCTAAGAGAACAACTGACTCCACCTGGAATTTAAGTGTGGCTTCAGTCTTCCTTAATGTCCAATACACGTCATTGTTACTGGCTTTCTCCAACTACCTTGTCTTGTGGAAAATGTGATTATATATTTATATAACACTAAGCTTGTTTCTGATAAAAGAGAGACAGGGGAAATAAAGACCAGCCAAATCTATTATAAGGTAATGATGAACTAAACAATCCAAGGTAGGTATTGTACTAACAATGTCCTTCTTTTGTGAGTATAATTTTACATTGTTAGTTTATTCACAGCATGCAGACACCATATTGGCAGGTGTTAATTATTAGCTCTGCTGTGCAAAAGCAAGTCACCTGCCAGAGGGCTGGGTTCCACCTGAACTAGTCACAATGGTGGGCCATTGACAAAGTTCCGAACATTTCTCAGACTTAGTTTCCTTATCTGTAAAAGTGCTTATAAGTACCAACTGCATAGGGTGCTTGTAAGGCTTAAATAAGATCATGCTTTAAAGTACAGAGTGCCTGGAATCCAGCAAAGGACCATGTTTTATTGGAAGAGTGGTCTTTGTATCAGACAAAAGGATGGGTATGGGGCAGGTAACTTTGGAGTCAAAGAGGGTCAAGCCTGGTCACTTCATATTGTCTGAGGTGTATTTGTACCATGGCGGGTAATGGGGGAGGGGTAGAGATTACAAGGTTTTTGAGAGAAACAAGAGTATGAGGCAAGAAGGCTCCCTGGCAGAGGGTTTTCATGGACTAACCAGAGCACAGCTGAGTTATTTTACATAATGGAATCCCATGCCTCAGAGAAGAAAGTTTTAAGAGCAGAAAGTTTCAAAGTCCACCAATTGGAAGATAGTTTGGTAGTTTCTTACAAAACTAAGCATACTCTTATCATATGACCCAGCAATTCCTTAAGCTGAAAACTGATGTCTACACAAAAACCTTCATATGGATATTTATAGCAGTTTTATTCATAGTTGCCAAAACTTGGAAGCAACCAAGATATCCTAGAATAGGTGAATGGATAAATAAACTATGGTCCATCCAGACAATGGGATATTATTCAGTGCTTAAAAAAAATAAAAGAGCAATCAAGCCATGAAGGGACATGGAGGAAACTTAAATGCATATGACTAAGTGAAAGAAGCCAATCTAGAAAGGCTTTATACTGTGTAATTCCAATAATGTGATATTCTGAAAAAGGCAAAACTATGGAGACAGTAAAAAGATTGGTGGTTGTTAGGAGTTGGAGAGACAGGAGGGAGACTAGGCAGAGAACAGAGGATTTTCAAGGTAATGAAACTATTCTGTCTGATAGCATAATGCTGGATACATGCCATACATTTGTCAAAACCCATAGATTGTACAACGCTGAGTGACCCCTAATGTAAACTGTGGGTTTTGGATGACAAAGCTGTGTCAGTGTAGGTTCATGGATTATAACAAATGTCCCATCCTTCTAGTGAAGGATGTTGATAGTGGGAGAGACTGCACACATAGCAGCAGAGAGGTACATGGGAACTCTCTGTACTTTCTGCTCAATTTTTCTGTGCACCTAAAACTGCTGTAAAAAATAAAGCCTACTTTTTTCAAACAAGTCAACCATCAGGATATTAAAATTTTGTTCCTGTTCTCTTGGAAACAAAGTCTAAGCTAATGATGAATATTTAAAGCCCCAGAGGAAATGTGCATCTCATGCTTCACTCCTAGGCTGACATAGCACTTCTTCACAAAGGAGTGAAGTGGTCAACCTCAGGGTGGCCCATAGCTTGTGAGACCTGCTATGGAAAGTTTGATCCAAGTGGGAAAGACTTGTGTCAATCAGATTATTTCTCTTGGCAATCAGAGTTCAGAAACATGAACTGGAACAATTCTCAGAGAGAAGCAGAACTGATAGGTCAGTCTGAGAGAGAGGCACTGAAGGAGGTAGACCAGAACCTCAAGAAGTTGAACATTAAGTGTCAGCGGAGAGATCACGGGGCAGGGAACATGCGTGACTCCTGCAGCTAATGGGACAGGTTACATGGTTATCACCCTCCCAGTTCCTTTCTTTATAACACAGCTGTCTTGGGGTTCCTGTCCTCAGAGTTTTTCAACTAAGGATTCTGTTGGCCTTATCTTTTTATCTTTATAATTACCTACTATCACTTGAACTATCTGGATGGAGTCTTTATTCCATGAATTCCAAAATACCTACTTCACATGGGTGCCATGAAAAAGGAAGAACACACTGTAACATAAAACAAATTCAATCCATGAACTTATCAAATCATCTCCTCTGGTCAGAAAATACACTCTATGAGCAGGAATTGCATGTAGTAATCAAACATGTTTGCCAAGACAGAATTACTATGCAATGAAAACCTGCAATAAGAATATGCCTTCTGGTTTCTAGATAAAGTAAGAAAAATAAAGTCTTGATAAATCTGATCACTTGGGGGTTACCTCTCCCACAAATCTTTGCATTGACCTTAGCTCATCTCTTTTATATGCTTAATTAACCTGCTTTTTATTACCTCAATGCTGGCATAGTGCTAACACACAACAGAAAGGTAACTAAAATATTGTCCTCACTTGTGTCATATCATATTTCTGTATCTTTATTTTATGAGTGTAGTGATACAGACTCTGGCCAGCAATGTCTGTGGTGTTATGGATGAGATGAAACAAATTCACACAGACTGCCGAAGTCCTGTGGAGAAAAAGAAATGGCACAGCCACTCTCTCAAGGAGAGAGCACTTTGCTTCTCTCTCAAGCTGAGAGATCCTTGACCCTTGCCTTGACAGGCTTTTATTGGCTTTCTAATAGCATGTATCAAAGAAGGTTCTCATTCATTATGCTTAGGTAATTACTTTTTACAGATAACAAAGGAAAGGATGTTACTGATTACTTCCTACAGATTAACAAGGAAAAAATGTTGTAAATGCAAGGGAATGATGAGTATTTGGTTTGGTTACACTCTGTCCTTGGGAGATTTAGCACAGACTTCAGGAAGTTACTTTAAAGATATGCTGTAAGCATTTGCTGCTTCAACTCAGGTTGAGGGAGTTTTAGCAAGAACAAGCCTCAAAGCAGCCTAGGTATAATGCAGGCCTGATTTTTCACAGGAAAGCTGATCTGTGGGTTTGGCGTCCTGCATGCCAGCACGTGCCTATTGGCTTTCCAATAGGGCTGGGCTACATTTGCCATTCCATGTGAATAGGTTCCCTATAATGTAGAGTTTCACTGATAAGAGACAACCTCTTAGTAGAAAATTAATATAGTTGTGTAACTAAAATGTGTAGCCTTGATTTAGAGCCCTGGATGCTCTAAGGTGGTCTTTCCTCCCAAGGAGTTTACAATCTAGTGGAGAAAAGTAAATATATTCAATATAATGTGACAACTTGGAAGTGCTAAGAAGCAGGAAGTTAGAGAGCAAGAGACATTAAGGTGAGAGAGAAGAGAAATGAGGGAGACCGTAGTTCATCGCAGTGTTGCTGAGTTTGGCAGGGGCATGTGGAGTTGTAAGGACAAGGACAGGGAACAAAATGTTAGCAATATGGTGACACTTAATATCTCCAATTAATGATTATGGACCAAATTGAGACATTCTAAGCATAGAAAACAGCATCTTGAAAAACACTGAAGGAGTGAAAGAACCCTTGGGAGCAGGAATTGTCAGCAGTTGGGTTGTGTTACCAGTTGTGTTTGGTCACACTAAAGTCACACTGTGTAATAAATCATCCTAAATTCAGTGATTTACAACCAGTCTTTCATATATTTTATGAATCTGTAGGTAGCTGAGAGGTGCATGGGTCTACTGCATTCTGCCCCTCTAAGCAGGGCTCATTCATGTGTCTGGGATCAGCTGGGATCCTCCTGGGGCTGGGGCTGGCTCACCTATAAGTCCTCCACCAGGGTGACTTGTCTCTGCTCTGTGTGAAAGCCTGTCCTCCACCAGACTGATGTGTACTTGGTTCTAAGAGAGGCAGGATTCTATGAGAGAGTAGAAATACATAGGTCTCTTGAAGAAAATACCTGAGACCAGCATGCCATCACACTGTCCGAGCAAAGCAAGTCTCCAGGCCAGTCCAGATGGAGGGAGTGGGGCAATCTGTTGACACTGCACAGTCACCTAGCAGAGTATACAGGGTAGGGAATAGGGGCCGTGTTTATCATGAGTCTATGTCACCAGGAAGGGAGGGAAGGGGCATGTCACAGAGTGGTGGGATGTGAGTTGGGAGGTGTATGGTTCCCAGGCCTGGTAAGTGGAAGGAAGAAATGTGAACTGGTAGATCAAAACAGGCTTGAGGTATTGGAGGCAGAGCCATGCTAGGATCAGTTTCTCACTTTAGGACTATGACACTGGTAGCAGTATGGAGGATTGGGGCAGGGATCATATCTTTTCCTTGTAAACAAATATCTGAAATGAAACTCTGCATAGTTTCCGTTTATTTATATCCCACCTCATTCCAAAGAGATATGATGCTTCAACTCTTCCATAGCTGCTACCAAAAACACGCATGCATATGCCTGTGGACTTCTAAAAAGACTTTGGCGAAGTCCAAGTGGACTTTTGCCCAAAGGCCATCTCGGAAGTCTGTCATTGTCTGTCTCAGCTGAGCAGCCAGCACTAAAGGCCCAGGGCCCCCAGCCAAAGAATATTCCTGGAGGTGAAATAAACAGAGTGAATTTGGCTGCTTGAAGACACATATCAGCTCTCTATTTAGCACTCTGTTTCCGTGGTGGCTGAAAAGAAAGGAAGGTATGGCGGTGGGTGAGTTCAAAAAGAGTATCTGTCATTCTGGTCATCTTGGGAAACACTGCTGAGATCTGCTCAGCAGACTCAGAAATATGCTGGTAATACTGATCGCCTGTGGGACCAAACTCAAGTAGCAAGAAGGTCTACAGATTTGGAAGAAGTAACCATGAAGCCAAAGTAACTTCTCAGCATGCTGTTCCCTTGGAAAAAACCTGAAAAGCTCTATTTTGCTTTCATTCTTATTTTTGCATTTGAAAGCAAAGGAGAAGTGAGGGTGGGGAGCACTCAGATTTTCATGGAGGTTCTTCCTGAAATTCAGTCAGTTTATTTATAATAAGCAAGAGAGAAAAATCATTTCTTGAGCTCAGTGTTAATTCATGCAGTATATCCTATAGTTTCAGAATTAAGAACATTATTCCTATCATTTGCCTTTACCACTCATGCATTTATTTACAGGAGACACATGTGCATTTCTTGCTAAATACTGGGCCAGAGATGACCTTTGTTCTTGAGTTCCTCCCAGGTAGACACAGAATCAGACAAAGGGCCATAGACCTTGCTAAGTGCTAGAACTTAAATATGAACAAAATGCTATGAGGCCACAGAAAAGAGGGCAATCATTTTCTCCATATTCCTACCCTTTGCCTCAGAGCTTGTATTCTTGGGACAAAAGGCAAAATTGAACAGTGTCTTTTTTGCACACAGAGAGCTCTATTAGCAGATGATGGGCTATGCTTCTAATTGGTCCTGACACGCAGACTGACTCCACCCAAAATGGTCCCAGAGCACTGGCAACACCACATTGGGTATGCAGTTTATGAAACTGGAGGGCAATGGAGTTTGGGCTTGTGCTGCCTGTTACCACTCAGCCAAAAAGGAGAGACAGGGATTGGGTTATAATTGTGAAACAGGATAGTAAGAAGCTAGAAAAATTCCTTGGCAAGTGAAATAGGGAAACTGAGACAGATAGGTGAGCACAATGGCCAAGCAATTTACAGCCAGATACAAAAGGTCACCTTCCTAGAGATAACATATAGGCCTCAGGTGTGTTTCAGCTCCAGGCCCAGAAAAGCCCAGGTAGGTGACACCAGAACCAACTGTAATGACTAAAGACCCCTTGCTCTGCCACTGACCAATCAGAGGAGGCTACAACCCTGAAAGAGCACACCTGGAGACTGATGAATATTCTGAAATCCTCCCCTGAGATCTCCTCTAAGATTCTTGCCTGCAATAAAGAGATAAAAGCCTCAAGACAAAGGACCCAGCACATGAGCTCTTCCTCCAGGGAGCAGCTAGTGTGATCTTCCTTTTCCTTCTCCCCCTGCTCCCAACTTCTTTCTTCACAGACACATGACTCCTAAACTCTAAGGCAATGGGAAGCTGGCAGCTTGTCCCAGGCTAATCTTCTGAACCTGTCCCAAAGGCCCCATTTCTCTGACTTCCCAGTGAGCTAAGGCAGCCCAGCCTAGGCTCTCCTGTTGCTTCTATGCTAAACCTTTCTTGCCAATCTCAGCAGGCTTGTTCTCTCACCTGAGAACGGTGTAACAGAGTGGAGCCAAGGTGGGGCCCCAAATAGGAATTTGTAATGGGGTCCATAACTCAGGGTGTCCAGGAAATCTTAGAGAAAAATATACATATGATGTCTTCACCCCCACCAGTCTGGGCTGGGGGAATGGGACACATGGAGCAGGGCCATTGAGAGCTGTTTTGCATAACAACAGCTTTGCAGCTAATCTCTGGCATGGCCATTTAACATATGGATAGCCTTTAACTGGTTCATAGATATGTTAAATAGCTGTGGCCATACTTTGAGCCAGGGGGATGGGAGTGGCTTCAACCCAGGATGTAACTGGGAAGCAACTCCCCCTGGTTACAGTGCCTGCGTGAGAGCTTGGAGATGATTGGCTCCACACCAGGGGGCTATGCCTGCCTGGACTTACTATGGCAACCCAGTAAAGCTGGAAGGATACAGGAATGCTGGCAGGTGTAACTGATTGTGGGAGGAGTTGGAAATGGGGCTACAGAGGAAGAACAACATGGGGATTTAAACCCAGGCACAGCAGCCATACCAGGACAGGGATCACCATGCCGCTAGGGCAGGAGTTGGAACCACGTGGCTTTGGGGTGCTCCCTTTTGCCATGTGGCTTAGGAAGCAGAAGAGACTTTGTGTGGAAGAAAAGGGGTGAAAGGATTCTTGCTGGTGGGCCATGAGAAGGTGCCACATGGTTTTGGATTAACTGGAGATCATGGTGGCGACACAGCTCATGGTGCTAGGAGCCTGAATCACAAACTTCTTCTTTTCCTGAGATAGGTACGCCGGACTGGGCAGAGGGAGAAGGAAGGACTGTGTGCATCTGTGGGTATTCTAAAGGACTTTAGCATTTTAATGAAGACGTAAGTCATTACTCTAAGTCTGTATAGATAAATAATTATTACATTATTATTATATTATTAAATTATAATACATTATTATTTTAAATAAATAATTCCTTTTCTTTTGACCAATCTCTGGCATTGAGAGACGTCTTTCCCTGGTGGCGGGCAAAGCGAAACTAGTACCGGGGGAGGAACCCCTAAAGGAAAAAGGGGGGTCCTTTCGGTAATAGTATATCATTCACTGCCTCCTCCAGGTGTATTCTATAACAAACATACTTATAAAACTCTTATTCATCCACTTGTGTCTTGCTGATCTGTAATTCTGCACTGCATCAGTGAGAAGAACCAAGCTTCCAGTAACACTTGCACTTTTATTAATATCAGAGGCTAGGAGTCTGAGAAGGTGGTAGGTTAAAACCCTAGCAATTCTTGAGCTTTCATAAGCAAGTTTATACAGGGAAAATGTAAGAATTTGGGAGAGGGGAATTCCTAGAGGGAGAGCAAATGAACTGTTTCTCTTGGGAGGGGGAGCTGAAAGGGAAGTCTTCAGCTTCTTCCAAAGCTGGTTCTGATGTTCTCTCATGTTGTCTCTCCATTTACTTTAGAATGGGAGGTTATGTATTCTTTGGTTATGGAGGAGAGGTATAAATAAACCATTTACTCTCAAGTGTCCTTGGTCAGGGAAGATATGGTCTTGCAATTCACTAGCTGGCTGAAAATTGCTTATACTGTTTGGCCTTGTTTAATTTTCTTATGTCAGTTTCCCCATTCCACTTGCCCAGGAATTTTCTTAGCTTCTTACTATTCTGTCTCATTTAGATATTTGTCTCCTTCTCATGACAAAGGTGATGCTCGTTGCTAGGGTATGTAAGTCCTCCACTTTCTGGTGCGACCCAAGTTCATACCTATTATCCCAGAGTATTTATTAATATCCCCCTCAAAAAGTACTGGTTTGGATGATAAATTATATGGTCACCGTACTAACACTAATGACAGCTCCTCAGTTAAACTGTGCAACTGAACTGTTTTTTTCCAGTAAGGATGCTTTGTATGGGTGCCAGGTCATACACAGTCCTTTCACAATCCCTTTATTGACCAGGGAAATGAACTTTCACCATGTCTGGCCAAGATAAGTATTGTCTGTGGTTGAGCAATGAAGTTTCCCTCAGGACAGAGCTTCACTGCCCTTTATGGAGATCAGACCCCTGGGGACCTGTCCCTGGGCACTCATCAGGAGGAACTGGGCCTCAGGAGCTGTATGATACCAGCCTCGCAAAGGGGAGGAGAGAACCCCACCTTGCATACTTTGCACTTGAAGGAAGATACACACCCATCTTGAATGTTCACCACTATATTATTTACACTTTTATATTTGTTAGATACTTGTCATGCTTCCTAAACTATGCTGAAAATAAAAGTTTTGAAGAGAATTGTATAAGGTACTAGAATAAAACATTTTCTCTTTTGTGTATGTGGGGGAGGGGCAGGGATTTGGGTCTCTGTTTGCTTTTTGTGTCACAAACCAAACATTGATTTTTCATATAAATTGCTATTTTTTCCATGAACCGTTCCTGAGTACTGATTGGATGTGACTCAACCATTCTGTGTTTGGCTAGTCAGTTTTTATGGTTTAGATTTCTGTAGCCACTACTATTTGGGATGGATCTAGTCTAAATTCTATTATTGCATGAATGGCTGGGAAGACAGGCTTCAGTCTTCAGGAGTTTGGAGTCTGGAGCTGTGCAACATCAATGCATCATTTTTACATGGGGGATAGTAGGGTCTGGCTTTTTGTGTTGACATGAGGACCATGAGAGGGCTTTATAGCTAGTAGATGCTCAACACATGCTACCATATTTTGCAATGTATAATGTGCACCCACGTTTTGGGCCCAAACTTTTAGGAAAAAAAATCTTTTGTTTCAATTTTTTAATTCAATTTCTTAATTTATATTTAGAAACAAAACTGACTGTCATATTCCCAGGTATTATTTTGCATATGGAAATCATTATTGCTTTCTAGAGAGGTACATTTTTAATGTATAAGCATAAATAAAAGAATTAAAAACATTTATATAGATATGGAATTAGCACCACCCATGCATAATGTGCATCCTTGTTTTTCCCTCAAAAATTTGGACAAAAAACTATGCATTACACATGGCAAAATAGGGGTAATTTCTATCTCTTTCCATCCTACTAAAGAAAACATCGCCCCCAGCGTTTGGAACCCTGCTGCTATGCAATTTTAAGGATTTATCTCAGCCCCATGAAACTCCCTGTAATGAAAAATTCTTTGACTATGAACATCCTTAGACAATGTAAATGTCCTTGGAGGAATGCCAGCAATCCTCCAGGCTTCAGATTTAGGAGACTCTTTTGCTAATTCAAATGATGGGTCTGTGGTAAAGAAGTAAAAAATGAGTAGGATGCTTTCTATTTTTGCATATAAAATATTGAATTTAACATTAATTAGTTAACTAAGAGTTTTCAAAATTCTGGAATAGAAGAAATAGCTGGAATAGAGGGACACTCCCCCAACTTGACAGAGAGCATCTATAAACAGCCCACAGCTAACATGAAACTCAAAGGGGAAAGATTGAAAGCTTTCTCCTCAAATCAGAAACAGGGCAAGGATATATGCTCTCAGCACTGCAACATTCAATGTACAATCCAACATTGTACTGGAGACATAGCAGTGCAATTAATCAAGGAAAAACAGTTCATGGAACTAATCTACTAATCAAAAAGTATCCTGTACATTAAGAGAGAGCAGCTCAGGCAGTATGTGATGATGCAAGGATTTGAACCTAGTTGTGTTTGGCTCAAAAGCCCATGAGAATGGGAATGAAATGACTATAATTAGGGAGACTCACAAAGAGTTGGCTAACTCTAGGCAGAGAAAAATTAATTCATGGACTAATCTCAACCAAAAGAAACAGGCTTCTACCCAAGACTGGATCTTATTTGATAGACTTATCAACAACTTAAATGAAGACACAGAGGGCAGGCAGGCAGGCCACATTTGTTGACACAAAGCTGGACGTGATCATTAATATGCTCAAAGAAAGACTCAGGATTCAAAAAGATTTTGTCAGACTGGACTCTGAGCTGACAGTAATACAGGATGCAGGGAGAACTGGCTTAACGGATATACACATGAAAAAGACTTGGATGTTATAATTGAGGGCAAGCTCAGTATGATCCGAAGGTGTGAGCCAGAAAACTGAGGTGTCTTATCCTGCGTTAAAAGAATTACAGAGTCCAGAAAAAGGAAGGTCATTGCACTTCTGGTCACTGCTCTTGTCATGCAATTCTGAAGTATATCATTCAGTTTTTTTCAGCTGTTACTCAGAAGAGAATGATCAGGAGAGTGAACCAAGTCACTAGGGGTGTTTAGCTCAATATAAAATGCAAGCAATGCAGTGGGCGATGGGAGAAGAAGAGTAACATGGCCATTTGCAAAGATTTGAAGGGGTATCTTATGGCTGATGGTTTAATCCAATTCTGTTTATTTATTTTTAAAGTATATTTTATTGATTATAATATTACAATTGTCTCAGTTTTTTCCCCTTTATCCCCCCTCTGCCCTACACCCCACACCCTGCAGCATTCCCTGCCTTAGTTCATGTCCATGGGTTGTACATATAAGTTCTTTGGCTTCTCCATTTCCTATACTATTCTTAACCTTCCCCTGTCTATTTTGTACCTACCATTTATGCTTCTTATTCCCTGTAACTTTTCTCCCATTCACTCCCTCCCCACTTCCTGCTGATAACTGTCCATATGTTCTGTTTCTGTAATCTGTTTCTGTTCTAGTTGCTTACTTAGTTCATTTTTGTTTTCTTTTAGGTTCATTTGTTGATAGTTGTGAGTTTGTTGTCATTTTACTGCTCATCGTTTTTGATCTTCTATTTCTTAGATAAGTCCCTTTAACATTTCATATAATAATGGCTTGGTAATGAACTCCTTTAACTTTACCTTATCTGGGAAGTACTTCATCTGTCCTTTCATTCTAAATAATAGCTTTGCTGGTTAGAGTAATCTTGGATGTAGGTCCTTGCCTTTCACGACTTCTTTCCAGCCCCTCCTTGCCTCTAAGATTTCTTTTGAGAAGTCAGCTGATAGCCTTAATGGAGTGCTTTGTAGGTAACTGTCTCCTTTTCTCTTGCTGCTTTTAAGATTCTCTCCTTATCTTTCATCTTGAGTAATGTAATTATGATGTGCCTTGGTGTGTTCCTCCTTGGGTCCAATTTCTTTGGGACTTTCTGAGCTTCCTGGACTTCCTAGAAGTTTATTTCCTTTGTCAGATTGGGAAAGTTTTCCTTCATTATTTTTTCAAATAAGTTTTCAATTTCTTGCTCCTCTTTTTCTCCTTCTGGCACCCCTATGGTTCAGATGTTGTAGTGCTTAAAATTGTCCCATAGATTCCTAAGCCTCTCCTCATTTTTTGAATTCTTATTTCTTCATTCTGTTCTGGTTGGATGTTTATTTCTTCTTTTTGTTCCAGATCGTTAATTTGAGTCCTGGTTTCCTTCCCTCTACTGTTGGTTTCATGTATATTTTGCTTTATTTCATTTTGTGACCAAGCTCAATGAATTCTGTGAGCATCCTGATTACCAGTGTTTTGAACTCTGCATCAGATAGGTTGTCTATCTCCTCATTGCTTAGCTCTTTTTCTGGAATTTTGATCTGTTCTTTCATTTGGGCCATATTTCTTTGTCTTGGTACTCCTATTATATTGTACAGGGGTGGAGCCTTAGGTATTCGCCAGGGTGGGGCAACCCTCTTTGCTGCATTGTGGTGCTGTTTGTGGGGGAGGGGTCAGAGAGGGAACAATACCACTCACAGGCTCCACTCTAGTCCTACTTTCCAATGAACTCTCTTGTGAGACAGGGAGTTTCTTTCACCATCACAACCCCCACTGTATTTTAGAGCCTGAGGTTTTGAGCCTTTAGTTTCTTGTTCAGCCAGCCTCACCTCTCCTGCCAGGTCTGCTGCCCTGCCGCACATCCTCTCTGTTTGTCTGCCCATCTCTGCCCCTCCTACCAGCCCAGATGACTGTTTCCTTAACTCCTTGGTTGTTGGAGTTCTGTGCAGTTTGATTTTCTGGCCTTCTGATTGTGTATTGTTTTTAAATTGGTTATTATCCTTCTTTTGGTTGTACAAGGAAGTGAAGCATTTCTACCTATGGCTTCATCTTGGCCAGAACTCCCCAATTCTGTTTAATGGACATAACTAAGACCCAAATGAGAGAGGAAGACAGACTTATGCTCACAAAATTATCTTCAAAAAAATGGAGCTGTGCAAAATGGAATAATCTCCTTTGTAATTTGGGGAGCAGCTGTTCGTTAGAATCATTTGAGAATGAGAGTCGGGATGACCATTTGTAAATAATTTAGAGGAGATTTCTGGAACTTCATTGAAGTTTGGGTTCAAAGACCCATAAGATCCTTTTGAACTCAAAGAGCCAATAACAGTTTTAATAATAACCATTATTATTATATCAGCTAACATGAATTGAGAAATATATTATAGTAAATATTCTATATGCACTGTCATATTTAGTTCTCTGAAGAACTTGATTAAGTATCTTATTATCCCCATTTTATAGATCAAGAAAACAGGGGCCTTACATAGGTAGAGTAACTTTCTCAAGGACACATGGCATGTGAGTAGAGAACAAGCTCTGAAACTTAGTGCACTATAATTTCAGAGCCTCAGATATTAAATGCTCTTTCTAAAAGTGTTTCCAATCTCTGTTATTTAATGTATTATGATAGGTTGATGTGATAATTTGGCTCAAATTCCATCTGTTCAGAGTGAACATATATTAGAGGCTATCATATTGTTAGATACTTAAATAAGACAAAGTCAACAGGAAGTCTTCTCTGTGAAGAGTAAATGCCTATCCAGTGGAATTTCAGGATCAACATGTTCAGTGTTTAAAAAAGCAAATGGCTAAGGTCATATTTTCATTCTTGGATTATTTTGAATGAGGCATTGCCAGAGGACACAAAAGCAGATAGCTTGGTTTCAGATTTTCATTCCTGAATTGGGATTTCAGTAGGCATGCCATGGGAACAGATGCTTTCCAAAGAACGGAAGGACCAAAGGATGGAAATTGCCATACGGATTTTTGTGCTAGGTAGATGACTTTCCAGCAATTGTATAATTTTATTTTCCTATAAATAGGAACCAGTGACTGATAGGTGCTCTCTAATATATGGTTTGGAAAAATATGTTTTTAACTTCAATGTGTAGGCCCCATCATAAAGTTAAGTCTTTGGGAAATGTTTTGCTTTAATAAGTTCTTGTCTAGTTCAGAGTAACTTTGGGACATCAAATCAGGAATAAATTATTTTACTCATTCATTTATTCATTATAGGAAACAAATAGATAAGTAAAATAATTATACATTTGACAAGTAGAAGAAAGAACATATATATCACGCTCTCATAAGTCCTAAGAAGGAGAATCTGCTTAGGTGGAGTGGCCAACCAAGGCCACTGTGAGTTGGTGAGAGTTAAGCCGAAGCCTGAAAGATGGGAAAAAACTTCCCGTGCACACCTCAGGGTGGGTCTCTCTAGGTAGAACACACAGCAGGATGAGAGATTCATATACTCTAGGCAAAAACAGAAGAGATGGCAAGAGTCCAGATGAGGGATATCTAGGGCTTGGACTGGAAATGGAGATGAATGGATCAAGTGGGGGCATATTTTGGAAGTTGAAATCAGACACTATGATGGACTCTCTACATATATGCAATATCCTAGGTATGCTGTACATGCATAGAAATAACTCTAGACTCCCTATTACAGTTCTGTATACTCTCCCAAAATCTTTAATATGTCGCAGCTTCTGTCCAACACTATTATTATGGTGATTTTTATTTACATATGATTGACATACTATATCCTTTTAGTTTCAGGTGCATGTCATAGTGACTCATTACAAACTACCAGACCTCATATAAATAAGTTGTGTGGACGTAATGTACAACATAGAGAATAGAGTCAAATCTTTTGAAAAAAAAAAAACAATCCATTTTCCTTAATGCAAGGGAAGGGAATTGTCCTTGATGATTTACTTACTATTAGTTAGAAACTCCTCTCTTCTCTTTTCCTGTCCTTCCCCCAGCATTCCTTCCTCTTGCCTGCCTGCCTTCAACACTATTAATCATATGGTCACTTGATGTCAAGCCCTGGGCTAGGTATTGGGCATTTGGTTAGGAGCAAGACAGTCCTGGTTCCTGCCTTCAGAAGTGTTCATTTAATTGGGAGCTGACTAACCCAGGACAAAAATTTATCTATTTTACATTTCCATATTTTAAAGTGAGTACTGACTAAATGCTTATAAACACCAGGCAGTATTCAAAGCACCTCACAACTCTTTCTACTAATGAGTTGACACTCAGGGAAGTAACTGGCCCTAAGTACGTGTCTGAGCTGTGGTTGCTGCCCAGGTCTGAGTTCTAGCTCTTAATTACAATGTTTTGTGGCCTCTCCAATTCTAGCTGTAAAATGGATACCAGCAGGGACATTATTGATGCTCTATTGGTTACCTTAAATCTATCAGTGATAACTATTCCATTTTTCTACATTTCCATTCTCTTGTTGATCATCATGTTGAAATGCAGAAGTGAGTTATGAATCTTCTTTCTTCTTCCATGTGCATACATACAAATCCCTCATAGAATGATAAATTTTATTTGAGACCTGTAACTTTATCACAGGAAGAAAATGTCTTACTAGAGTCATAATAATGCAAATTATCATTCTTCACTGCCTTCCTACCTTCACTCCCACCCACTCCATTCCCTGTGTGGTGACTAGAGTGATCTCAAAGGGGATTTGGGCTGTGTTCTTGTCAGTATTACACTCTTCAACAACTTGCTATTGCCCCAAAGTATTTACCAACTCTTCACTGTGACTATAATGGCTCTCCCAGGCCTGGCCTCCACCATCTTTTCCAAAATCCCTCTCCTGGGATTCCTCCCCTCCAGCCATGGTATTCTTAAGTTCCCTCCACCTCAAATTCCCTTTCTTGAACTCTTCCAATGGTTGATGCTTGTCTACACTTTAGTTCTCTTATTCACCTCTTCCACAAACTCTTTCATAATGATTATATATAAAGTCCCTCTTTTCCAACCTCTACCATGGACTCTACCCTGTCTGCCACAATGAAAATTTTTTGACTTGCATTTTAGTCAGCACCATTTGCCTGGAATGTAAGCTCAGTGAGGAGCACATTATTTCTTGCTCCCAAATATCTCTGTAGACCCAGACAGAGCTTGGCACAAAGAAAACATTAAATATCA
Source organism: Micronycteris hirsuta (assembly GCA_004026765.1). Taxonomy (NCBI): domain Eukaryota; kingdom Metazoa; phylum Chordata; class Mammalia; order Chiroptera; family Phyllostomidae; genus Micronycteris; species Micronycteris hirsuta. Next base: position 35,027 of record PVJI01010352.1, on the reverse strand, counting down.
GTGTCAAATGCATGAATAAATGATATTCTTTCCTGCTACTACATTCAGTAGATATGCTTTAAAAAATCTTTTAGATTTTGCAAAAATATAGTTTCATTGGGAATTCATTGATTTGGTGCATCGGAAGGAGTCAAGGGAGCTTCAGAAGGAATGGTTACTGAGGTCAGGAGTCACCAGTATCAGAGGCTAGAAAACAATGTCATACCAGTCACTGAACTGAATAAGTATGCTTTTGCAATGTAATGACCTAAGAACTATGAAAAGGAATGTAGTGACCTCGGAAGTTTCTGTCTGTTGGTTGGCAAAAAAAAATCTATGAGATAAAATTGGTGCTAAAATTTGTGACATGTCATTTATTGATACCTGTAGTAAAATCTAAATTAAAATACTTATGCTCAAGTCAAAGTATATTAACCTTGTAAAATAAAATGTTATTATTTATATTTCTATTCAATACTTATATCTCTGAATTTTTTATTACTCTGTATTGAAAGAAAAATAAAATTCTTTACAGGGCAAGTAATAATGAGAAACTCTAGTTTACCACTGCCAAAAAGAAGTATTTTTTTGTTTACTTTAATAATGTGCTTTAAAACAACAAAGCAGATTTTAGTAACAACATGCCAGTGATGTGAAGTGTGAAGAAATGTTTGTTCCTGAATCATAACTGATGAAATCACTTTGTTAATTCAGTTTGGGGCTTGGGCCACTTCTCAGTAGAGACCAAGGGGACATTTGTGTACTGTCAGCCAAGGGTGGCTGCCACTAGTGTCTCTCATCACCCATCCCAGATGAGGCAGTGCTGCTGGTTGCAATCTGAGCACTGAATCCCAAACAACAATGCTCATTGCTCCTCGTATCAATCAAACATCAATCTGGGAAGTTTGTGACTTAGGCCAAAGGTGAAAAAATCTGATCAGCTCCTTCCCTCAGGCTCAGTTCTGATCCCTGTGTAAAAAAAAATAGTAACTTAGAAAAGAAATTGTGAGACCAAATATTGGGTTGGCAAAAAAGTTCATTTAGTTTTTTCGATATGATGGCTCTAGTAGTGATTAGTCTTTAACATCATTCAGAACAATTTTGTTAGATTGTATCATGACAGCTATCATATCAGCATTCATTTAAAATAAGCTTATCAAAATTGGTGAATTTTTGTACAACCATTTTAATATTGAAGATGAAAAAATACCCAACATTTTATCTATATTATGCTTTGCTATTTCAAGAAAGATAAAAACACAATTGAAAGACACATAAAAAAAGACTTGTGCAATGTATGGAGAAGGTGCTGTGATGGGTTGAATGTGTCAAAAGTGGTTTGTGAAGTTTCTTGGTACTATTGACATTTTGGTCAAATAATTCTTTGCTGTGGGGGTGTCTTATGTATTAGAAGATGTTTATTTAGCAGCAATCCTGGCCTCTGCTCACTAGAAGCCAATAGCAGGAAATAGCTGACATACTCAAAATATCCAAATCAAAGAAGTTATTGGTAAAAATAAAATACGTCTTTCATTTTACAGAAAAAACTACACAGACTTTTTGGCCAACCCAATACAATGCTTGCCACACACTGACCCAAGGCCTATTTATTTTGGGAAGAGCCCTGTGCATCAATCTGGCTGTAAGCAAGGTATTTGTGTATTCTCCTGTCCAGGATACACAGCAAGGTTCATCTATCCCCTTTGAGTCGAGATTTCTCTGTATGAATCATTTGTCTTTTCTAAGCCTACTTGGCACCTTCTGAAAAGAAGAATGTCTTTAAAGTCAATCATACATGATTACTACTGTATGTGAAACTGAAAACCAAAAATCTGGTCCACTTAGGCACCCTTGAAGATTCAAGCTATGAATGGACAAAGGGATAAACTGTCAGTAGAACCTGGAGTTTAATAAGGGATTAACTGGGGAGGCAACCAGACAGATCTTCTCTGAACAGGAGCAGGACACTCTGGTCTCTGATCGTGTTATTTCCCATCCATCCCACTGTGGTCCTACTGGCTCTTGTCTGTCCTTATGCATCAAGTCTAGATTGAAACTGTTGGCTCTGAAATGTGGGTTTGCTTTCCAGTTTTTCCATGTTGTTGATGTTTGTAAATATTAAATAACAATGACTAGGTTCTCTGGTCTAAAGAGTGATATATGAAAGCTTTGATTGCCCTAAGAAAGAAGCTCTAACTCTTCACAAATTGCAATTCATTTTTACATGTCATACAAGTACTTTTTGTCTATTTATACTCCATCATCAGTAGGATAGTCTGAAGACACTAGTTACAGCTTCTCTTGAGAAATACTTTGTTTTAAGGTTAAAATAGATTGGATCTTACAAAATAATTTGCTATAGTGTTGAATATAAATTCCTTAAGTTCTTTTGAATACACACAATACTTCAAATGCGTGAAGAAAAACACATTGTATTTCAGCTAATTCTGATATGAAACTGTGATTCCAAAAGCTTCAAGTCTAGTTATACACTGAATTAGCTCCAGGAAAACATTTATGCTAGCATGTAAAAAAATACATGTGTTCTAGACATTTGATACTTATATCGATTTCACTCGACACTGTTAGTTCTACAGGGTTTCATATGATTTGCATGCATATTGTATTCTACCTTTCAAGGCCACAGAGTAAGAATATTTTATCTGGTTTTTTGAGAGATAGTGAGCTAGCATTTCAGAGATAATATATTAAAATTTTTACCATAAACATTCCTCTGCTAAAACAAGGTACCTCTGCTAAAACTCATGTACCAGAGCACATAAATCCATAGCTCAAAGCAACTCTTCACTCTCCAAATGGAATTCTCCTCCCAATTTTATGTTATCTACAACGAGAATGTATCATAATCATTTTAAAAACCAGAAAATTCAACATATTGTGTTCTTGTGTTTTTCTTTACTGTGATAATTGTCAACTGAGAAAGTTTCTGGCTTGAGAAAATTCACTTCCAAATTTCATATTAATTTTTAGAGTTTTAAATACCAAAGACCAAATTGTATGCCAGGAATTTCTGTTGCCTGTCATTTATAAGAGAAATTAACATTATATCACACTAAATAATTTTTTCCTGAAAACATTACAAATCAAAAGGGTGTATTAGGTTGAATAAAACAATGTAACAAACAATATTATAGAATCATAACTAAACAGAAATTATGAGCTTTTTCTTCCCACAATGACAAGATAATCTTTATCATTTATAGGTGAAATCAGAAGTGTCTAAATAATTTTTTCTAAAGACAACAGATAATAATGAATCATATCTTGGTCTTAGGTTATGAGGCAGGCTGAAACAGTGTTGATGAGATTTTTAAAAAATATTTTTTATTGTCCTGGCTGGTATAGCTCAGTGGATTGAGCATGGGCTGCGAACCAAAGGGTTGCCAGTTCAATTCCCAGTCAGGGTACATGCCTGGGTTGCAGGCCAGGTCCCCAGTGGGGGCCACATGAGAGACAACCACACATTGATGTTTCTCTCCCTCTCTTTCTCCCTGCCTTCCCTTCTGTCTAAACATAAATAAGTAAAATCTTTAAAAATAATAATAAAAAATAATAATTAAAAATAAATAATTTTTAAAAATATTTTTTATTGATCATGCTATTACAGTTTTCCCAATTTTCCCCCTCTGCCCTGCCCCCCAACCCTCCAGCATTCCCCTGCTTAGTTCACATCCATGGGTTGTACATATAAGTTCTTTTAGTCCTCTGTTTCCCACACCATTTTTTACCTCTCCCCATCTACCTATGCCTAGTAACCATGCTTCTTCTTCCCTGTACCCTTTCCCCCCTATTTCTCCCTTCCCCCTCCCCACTGAAATCCCTCTGTGTGATGTCCATTTCTCTGATTCTGTTCCTGTTCTGGTTGTTTGCTTAGGTTTTGTTTTTGTTGTTTTTCTTTTCTTTTAGGTTCATTTGTTGATAGTTGTGAGTTTGTTGTCATTTTACTGTTCATAGTTTTGATCTTCTTTTTCTTAGATAAGTCCCTTTAACAGTTCATATAATGGCTTGGTGATGAGGAACTCCTTTAACTTGATCTTATCTGGGAAGCATTTTATCTGCCCTTCCATTCTAAATGAAAGCTTTGCTGGATAGGGTATTCCTGGATGTAGGTCCTTGCCTTTCATGACTTCAAATACTTCTTTCCAGCCCCTTCTTGCCTGCAAAGTTTCTTTTGAGAAATCAACTGATAGTCTTATGGGAACTCCTTTGTAGGTAACTCTGTCCTTTTCTCTTGCCACTTTTAAGATTTTCTCCTTATCTTTCATCTTGGGTAATGTAATGATGACGTGCCTTGGTTTGTTCCTCCTTGGGTCCAACTTTTTGGGGACTCTCTGAGTTTCCTGGACTTCCTGAAAGTCTATTTACTTTGCCAGATTGGGGAAGTTCTTCTTCATTATGTTTTCAAATAAATTTTCACTTTCTTGGTCTTCCTCTTCTCCTTCTCACTCCCCTATAATTCGTATATTGGAACATTTTGGGTTGTCCCAGCGGTTCGTTAGAGTCTCTTCACTTTTTTGAATTCTTGTTTCTTCATTTTGTTCTGGATAGATGTTTATTTTTTCCTTTTGTTCCAAATCATTGCTTTGAGTCCTAGTTTCCTTCCTGTCACTGTTGGTTCCCTGAACATTCTGCTTTATTTCACTTTGGGTATCCTTCATTTGTTTTTCATTTTTTGACCAAGCTCAATCAGATCTGTGAGCATTTCGATTACCAGGGCTTTAAATTCTCCATCAGATAGGTTGGCAATCTCCTCCTCGCTTAGCTCTCTTTATGAGGCTTTACTCTGTTGTTTCATTTGGGCCATGTTTCTTTGTCTTGGCACAGCTGATAGGCTGTAAGGGGGCGGGGCATTAGGTATTCACCAGGGCAGGGCAAACTTCCTTGTTGTGTTGTGGTGCTGCCTGTTGGGGAGGGGCCAGAGAGGGAACAATGTAGCTTACCTGCTCATCTCTAGCACCCTTTTCAATGGACTCTTGTGTGAGTCAGGGAGCTTTTCCTACTGCTATAACCGCTGTAGCCCACAGCCACCTCTAAGTCCCCTTAAGTCAGCCCCTACCACACAGCACAGCCCACAGAGCTTGGCAGCCAGTCCCAACCCCAAGGTCAGCTGTATCCCACAGTTTTTCTGTGTTCACCCTCGCAGTCCAAAGTCTTACCAGTCTGGTTGTTCTGGCTGATTTTTTCTTTAATTTCTTTGCTGTTGGAGTTCCAAGCAATTTGATTTTCTGGTGCTTTTGGTTGTTTATTGATTTCAGATTGGTTATTATCCTCCTTTTAGTTGTATGAGGAAGCAAAGGGTCTCTACCTATGTCTCCATTTTGGCCGGAACTCAATGTTGATGAGATTTTTTAAACAGAGTATGTGGTAGTCTAATTGACAGCATTTTTTTTTTCTTAGTGGAGCCTACATTGGAGGAAATGAAGTTACTAAGTAGCATCTTATAGGGAAAAAATTTTAGTTTTAAAATACTCAAAATTGGAAATAGGAATAACCTGGTAAAAGGGTACAAACTTTCAGTTGTAAGATAAATAAGATTTGAGGATCTGATATAATGTTTTGTGTAATCGAAATTTGCTAAGAGAGCAGAACTTAAATGTTCTTACACACACAAAGATAAATAGGTGAGGTGATGGATGTATTAATTAACTAGATGGGAGGAACCCTTTCACGGTGTAGATGTATATCAAATCATCATGATGCATACTTTATTTTTATAATAATTTACCTCATATTTTCCTAAATTTACACAAAAATAAATGGTATACACTTTAAATAGCTTACAACTTTATTTGTCAGTTATACCTAATTTAAGCTAAAAATATTGAAAATTTTACAATTATATCAAGATAAGATATTTTAAGAGTAGCTTACTTAAACTTCATTATTTATTTGTAATAAATAGAATAAAATACCTGTGTGGTGTTTTCCACTAATTCTAAGATTACTATTGATCTTGATTACTTAATTTTGGAAAAATAAAGGCTATAAAAATTAAAGGCTATAAAAATTCAAATAATGTAGATGTTTTTCTGGTGTGTTATTCAGAAATTTGATGAAAAATCATTTCTATTGTCTCTCCTTTTTAAAGGTTTTATTTATTTATTTTTAGAGAAAGGGGAAGGAAGGGAGCAAAACACCAATATGAGAGACAAGCATCAATCAGCTCCTTCTCACAAATGCCCCATCCAGGGACTGAGCCCAGAACCTAGGCATGTGCCCTGGCCAGGAATTGAACTGGCAATCTTTGGCTTTGGGGGACAACACCTAATCAACTTAGCCACAACAGCCAGGGTTCTAGTGTCTCTTAATGCCTTTAAGAATCCACAATTTTTGATTTACCAGGTTCATGCTTTGCAAATTACCCCTTGTGATGTTGAAAACTCCCAGCTCTTAAATATTTGCTCAATTAAATTTGTAAAGTGGGAATAATGATAAATGAGAAATGTGACTTATCAAGTACTTGCACATGTGTTACCTCATTTTGTGCTAATTATTGAGTAAAGTGTCCAGAGCAGTTATGATTATTCTGAGAAGTCACCTGATCAGCCCAGGGTAGCAATACTTTACAGGAGAAAGTGGACTTGAGATTGTTCTAGCTTCTATAGAAGTGAGGTTGCTGCTTGATTTTTCCCAGGGAAACAAAATAATTTACATAAAAAAAGTTAAAATAACACACAAAAAAGGGCTGAAGTGGAGGGTGGTGGGTATGGACAGGAAGGCTGGGGGAAGGCTGTTTAACAGGTAGGGCAGACATCTGAAGATTCCTGAATGCCATTTAGAGGGGCTGAATTTCACATTTAATAACTTTTTGTCAAATAATATACTAAAGAAGTGTTAGGCCTTGTTGGAATCATATTTTTAAAAATTCTTATCACAGTTAATTTTCTTATATAAGATGAATGCATTTTGCTTGGAATTGGTCACACTTGGTTAAAAAAGGTTAACCTGCACACCCACTGTGTGAAGGATCCTGGTTCTGGTGTGCAGCAGCCCAGTGGTGGCAGGAAAGTGGCAAGCTGAGTCTTCCACAGAAGAAGAGCTGTCTGCAGGTCAGCCTGGACTCTGCTGTGTGTATAGACAGAGGCACTGCTTGCAACAGACAAGGATTGAGGGTAAGTTAGGGTAGGTGACTTCCTGGAGAGACAGTGGAAAAAATGAACAAGACCAGACAATGTACTAAGTTGCGGAATAACAAACACTCTGTCTGCACTGTGCTGCTGCTTTGCTGCATGATCTCATGTAAGCCACACAGAACCCTGGAAGGCAGGCATCACTATTTCCATTTCTCAGAGGACATGTCTGACACCAAAGAAAAATTTGGGCACATGATCATCTACATGCTACGAAATGTCAAAACAAAACACAATCCTACTTGTTAATTTTACAACCAAAAACAATCCTTAAGTTATTGAAAACTAGACTTGTCAATCTAAATTTGATCCTAAGCAAAGGTATTGTGAGGTTTAATTAATAAATTTTCCTTAGTTTAACATGCAATTACTATATTTTATGTTTGAAAAAATATTTTATTTACTTATTTTTGGAAAGAGGGGAAGAAAGGGAGAGAAGCATCAATGTGTAGTTGCCTCTCACACACCCCCTACTGGGGACCTGGCCTGCAACCCAGACATGTGCCCTGACTGGGAATTGAACCTGTGACACTTTGGTTCACAGGCTGGCACTCAGTCCACTGAGCCATACCAGCCAGGATGCAATTACTGTATTTTATAAGAAGAATTTGTATTTGGAAGAAAAGAGTTTGAACTTATGAACCTTAATGATCAAATCTTATTGCATAGATGGGGGCTCTCACATGTACATTCATGCTCTTACCCTCAAGTAAAATGACTATCTCAGATGGATGCACATAGTGAGGGACACCATTTGGGACAAGGCTACAGGCTGCTTGCTGACATATTTGCCATGAACAAGAGCCAAATTTTAAGATCTCATCCAAGTAGCTCAGCTGTTACTGGTGTCAAACTTGAGAACTGAGCCTGCTATATTCACATATAAAATGGTGAGCCAAGCTTTCTGGCAATAATTCTTTTGGGGGTGAGGGAAGAAAAAAATGACATTATCAAGGAAGAATGTAAAAGTTATGTTATGTATGACAGTTAAATAGATTAATTTAAAATTTTGATTTTTATTAGATTTGATGATGTTTTTGATTTATCCTATTTGATTTTTATTGATTTTATTTTGTTTTTATTAGATTTCTTAATTTTTATATTTTATTATTAAATTTCATTTTTATATTTATTGTTTTTTGTATTTCTATCACAAAACTTGTTCTATAAAATAAAAATGTAGTAAAAAATATATGCTCCTATAGCATATCAAATTATGCAATTATTTCAAATCCTAATTTATGCTTTGATTGCAGGGGCAAATAAAGAGGCAATTTCTCTTTTTTTTCTTCTGGTACTCTAGAAGCACCAAATGCTATAAACTTGCAAATTTAACTTAGTTATATTATCTGGTATCTTGCAAAATAAAATGCCAAATTAAGAGTAAAAATATATTTAAATTTTATCATCTTAGATCTTTCCAGTTTATATTTTTAACATACAAACTAGTTGAAACTTCCACAATCAGACACCCCTACCCCCAAACTTCTGTTTACCCAAGTTACACTCCTGGGTTGCTCTGTTTATATTCAACTCTCTGTCTCGCTCCCTACCTCTGTATAAATATATTAATTTGCGGAAGGGGGGGATCTTACAAATAAGGTCAACCTTCCAGTAACCATGCTGGAAGAAGAGCTGTTAGGATGCTTGGAAATCATTTGTGGTTAATCATTCCCAATTCTTTTGCTGACGTTATTTATCTCAGTGTGTACCTAATGGTTTTCTTCTTTAAGCCATTCCAGAAATCTTAAAGTCTTGGAGAGAATTTAGAGTTATCTCTACTGTGTTGACCGGGCATTTTGAAATTTATAGATAAATATGCTGGAGCAAATCTATTAAGAGGCAGATGATAAATTTGTGGTTTCTGAAAAGTATATTGTGGTCTGAAATGACATGTTTTGATCTAAATTTGAAATTTTATTAACTTTCTTATAAGAAAGTACAATGAAAGCACCAATGATCATTTTTTTAAGATGGCACACCTAAAACTATTAAATATTTCATTTTGCAAATATTACCCATTGTTTATTTGAAATTATGTACCATTGTTCAAGTCTTTAATTTGTTTGTTCATTATATAGTCTTTTTATTTTAATTAATGAAAATTCATCTTTAAAACTTCATGCCTAAGCAGTAATGAATTCTTAGATTATTGGCTTTTCTTGGTATAAAATTTATTAAACTCTTTATCTATATTATGACTGTATTAAATAACATGAAATTATCTTCTAACTATACATATCAGAAAAAGAAAGATTGCAACAATTTCATGAATTGGAACAGGATCATAGTGTGCTAATATACATAATTATGCCCTCAATAAAAAAAATATGAAACATGTTCATCAACCATAGACTACACATCACACTATCACAGCAAAAGTAGAAAATGGATCTGGACAGGCCAACTGGGCAGCATTTCTATTCCAACCCTGGCATTTGAGAGTTCAGCGTCTAAGGACACTTGCTTTGCTGTGTTTGCCTGATTTTTCCAAACTATCTAGTTCTTGATTCCACACAACTACTGTGTGGATCAAATAATCCCCAGTCACAAAAATACCCTGGGGAGTGACTCCCCTGGTGTCCAGGTTATGAGTATGCTCAATCATTCCACATGCCTCGGAGATGAGCTAGCTTTCACCATGATTAGAGAGTTCCTTTTCAAGCTTTGTAATCCCCCAATACAAAATACCAGCATCAATAAAAATCAGAGTAAATAAGAATATATACACTGCAGCTTTGTTCAAGGAAGCACTAACATTAAGTTTGTCTTTCCTTGCTGTCTTTTTAAAATTATTGCTGATTTAGAACCAAGAAGCAATTTAGAATATAAATAGCTACTACACTGACTTCTTTGAAAATACATTTCTGGCATGCAGCCTTGCATTGGCCAGCTCTCTCCTTTCTCCTGGTTTATTACGTTAAAATGAATGAATGAATGAATGAATGAATGAGTAACTTGGGAGATGGAGAAAAAAAAATGAAAGCAATTCTGAAAACCTTCCGCTTAGATTTTTCTCCCAGTTTTTTCAGTATGTCTTGGAGAGTGAGGTCTTCTTTTTAAACCACAGACTCACTTTATGTCCAAGCCTTTCACACGGCAGAATATTATGACTTTGTGAGCATAGGAGCAGCTCAGGTAGTGGGGATCACAGTTGCAGGCTCCCGCTCTGCGTTCACCGGGTCCCCGCGCCCTGCCCATGTCCTGGCCAAAAGGACCCTGGATCTGAGCAGGGACGCCGCCTGCTGCAGCCCCAGGAGAGGCCGCTGTCCTCAGACTCCAAGGATAACAGAGTTGAGGACCTGCCCTCCCAATCCTCCCTCCCATCGGAGTTCCTAGAACTTTCCAAGTCGCCTGCAAGGGAGTATCGCACCCGCCAGGCAAGCAAGCTCATTCCTTCCTGCCGGCGTCAGGGGGTCTGGGGAGCGCACAGCTACTTCCAGGGCAGCCTTCAGCACCGCCGGGGGTCTTAGGTGGCGGCTAAGCACGGCTGCGACACTCTGTCCCTCCTCAAAAAGTAATGCACCAGGAGACAAGGGGAACCAGGCGAAAGGCACCGCAGATCCAGGGGATGGGTCAGGAGGGAGGTGGCATGCGGGACCTCCGCCCACCCCACCACACAGCTGTCCGGCCCTTGGCATTCAATGGCCTCCCCCACCCCGCCTCCCGAATACCACTCCAACCAGCTTAGCCCCCTGCCCCCACGCTGACCTAATAAGGCCATGAGGGGTGTGGGGACCTGGATAAAAGGCGCAGCTCACGCAGGGACTCTCCGCGGAGCAGGGAGGAGCCACCAAGCGAGAGGACGACCATGGCCAAGGAGTGGGGCTACGCCAGCCACAATGGTGAGTCCCTGATGTGTCTGAAGCGCCCTGCGCTGCACAGAGAGTGGACAACTACAGAAAACGTGGGGGAAGGGGTCGGATTGGACTTTCACTGCACACTTACGAAGTGCCAAAGCCACAGACCCTTCTTTCCTTTTGTCTTGGAAGTTCTCCCTAGTGTAGGGATGGAACAGGGCTCACAGAGGCTGAGTAACTTGCCAAGAGCACACATTCTCTGAGAAGTCAGTCATCAGAGGTCCAGTTCTGAGTGTCCTTAAAATTCCTGGCACTGGACAGGCACTCACCTCTCTGAGCCTGGTACAGGTATAGGAGCCCCTTCTCTGCCTGCAGCAGGTTACATCTGCGACAGGGTAATGCTCTGAAAACCACCTGTGGTCAGTGCTTTTCTTCCAGCTGGGTGACAGAAGATGGCTTTGGTCAAAGGAGGGGTGAAGTCCATTTTAAAAAGAAGCCTTTGCAACTGTATTGTTGAGCAAGCAGAGGGAAGGCAAGGAGTTAAATAGAGTCTTCAGGTATGCTAGTAACACGCTTGTCTCACACTCTGAACCTTGGATTGCCCTGCCTGAAACCAAAAAACTTCTACAGTCACTGTTGGTTTAATCAACTAGAAAATGTGTTTGGATTGTGCTACCAAATTAATAAATCCCCTCAATTTGATGTCGTAGGTCCTGACCACTGGCATGAGCTTTACCCAATTGCCAAGGGAGACAACCAATCACCCATTGAGCTGCATACTAAGGACATTAAGTACGACTCTTCTCTGCTGCCATGGTCAGCTTCTTATGATCCTGGCTCTTGCAAGACTATCCTGAACAACGGGAAGACCTGCAGAGTTGTGTTTGATGATTCTTTCGATCGTTCAAGTAAGTGTGACCTTCAGGTAGAGCACATGGAGGTTTGAACATTGGAACAGGCAAATGTAACTTATAGCACAGTCACAGAGTTAGTGGGGAGAGGGGACATTTCATCTCTGAAAATGACAACGACATTTTGACTTTGCTCTGGTTTTGAAGAAGTACATGTGTGCACTGAAGAGGGATATGCTCCCCTGGCATTTTGCTGATGCAGCACAGCTCATGCCCAGGGTAAAATTTGCATGCATCCCTGAGATGGAGATGGGTAGGGAGGTGGTGGCACTGAACAGAGGTGAGTGCGGAGTGTTCTCCATACTCCGATGGCCCACACTGAAGGCTTATTCCCAAGTTTGGCAGAGATTCCATTCTACAAAACAAGGGACATAACAAAGAAACAAAGTGGGCCATACTTCACCTGGTGTGTAGTGGGGGCCAATCCTGGGGAGGGAACAGGGCCATTGTATTAATTAAATAAGGGCAAGAAGACTTACCCTTAATGCTTTATCAGGGTTTATCTGATTAATCTTTTTGGTGAGTGTTTTTGAAGCATTTGACAATTTTTTTTTGTATTTGTGGAAAAATAAAAAATCACATGTTTAAAAAAACTTTATTTTACCTATACTATAAGCAAATCAGTGATATAAAAACAAGTTAATTAGAAATACATTATTTCACTGTACACAAAGTAAGAATCTTCTTTGAATATTTTCATGCTTGATGTACACTAATACTTTTTTTTAAGATTTTATTTATTTTTAGACAGAGGGGAAGGGAGGGAGAAAGAGAGGGAGAGAACCATGGAGAGAAACATCAATGTGTGGTTGCCTTTCATGGGCCCCCTACTGGGTACCAGGCCTGCAACCCAGGCATGTGCCCTGACTGGGAATCGAACCAGCGACCCTTTGGTTCGCAGCCCGCGCTCATTCCACTGAGCTATACCAGCCAGGGCTACACTAATACATCTTATAATATCTTATAATGTTTGTAAAAAAAGTTTAAATTATTCTTATTGATATACATAAATGAATATTCTCAATGATGTTGTCATAAAGAATAATAGAGTCATAATTCCAAATCGGAAGTATCATAGAAATTTGTATTTTCTTAAGCAATAATGTCCTATTGCTATTTGTTACTTTTTTCTCCATTCTCTATGTAAATCAAGTTCCATTTTGAAGGACAAACAACAAAATTAAACAGTATCTATTAAGTTGGACCACATGAAAGTGCCATTGTCATAAGCAAAAATCATATAGTTCATTCTAATAAATTGGACTCATGAGATAATGACTATTCCTATTGGTTGGACAGGAAAATGCAATAAATCAAATCACTCATTTCTACCTGAAAAAGCTCATTTGAGCCTCAGTTTATTGTTTCAGAGGTAGGTGTACTGTGATTTCAATGGATCACCTCAGCACTGATAATCCATTCTTTCTGGAGCTGAATTCTGTTTTGATCCAGCTTATACTGCTAATCTTGATTTTAAGGTTTCTGGATAGTTTCCAATATTATATAAGAAATATTTCAACGTCTAAATCACTCCCTAGGCTGAGTGACATGAAACCAAATTAAGTGGCAGGTTTGAGGTATTTGGACAACAAGTTCTAATTCATACTACCGAGAATTATCTAGTTTAGCTGTCCACACTGATTGATTCCCTGGGAAACTTTTGACTTTCCCATTTCATCTTATCTGAACAGACATAGTTGAAATTAGACGTGTGTGAAAGCTCTTCCATAGACTGTTAAAGCAAAGTGTAGTTGGACACAAGATGCAGAGAAAGAATTCACATTTTCTCAGTGCTTGCCATTCTGGGCACTGTGATGAGCAGTTAAGGTCCTTAATCTCATTTAATCCTCAGAGTAGCTTGGAAAGGTTAGTATTATTATCACCTTCATGGAGACACAAAAACAGATTCACAGAAATTTAGCAACCTGCCTGAGGGCACACAGCTATCAAGGTGTGGACAACATCTAGAACCTATGTCTGTCTGGCTCTCAACTGTGAGTCACATCTTCCCACTGTACCATGTGACCAACCCACACTTTATTTTATTTTATTTTTTTTTAAATTACTTTATTGTTGTTCAATTACAGTTATTTGCATCCTCTCCCTCCCCTCCCCCCAGCCCCCAACCCACACTTTAGTTTTCTATATCTTTACTGTTCACTTGTTGTTTTATTTTTATTTTCATAAATGTTAAATTGGCATGTTTAAATAATAAAACAAGCAAACAAATAAGACAGAAGGGAGACACCCCTGATTTTGATGTATCCCAATACTTTCTTTTGTGAGAAAGGGGCCAATGTGTGGCCCACCCATTTGCCCATCATGCCTTGTCCATCAGAGTATATATTTAAAGTGGGTATCAGGAAGTGGGGTGAGTTCACTGCTGAACCGTCTTCTCTGAATCACAGTGCTGAGGGGTGGTCCTCTCAGTGGACCCTACCGGCTCCGCCAGTTCCACCTGCACTGGGGCTCCTCTGATGATCACGGCTCCGAGCACACTGTGGATGGAGTCAAGTATGCAGCAGAGGTAGGAGGCACAGCTGTCACTTACTTTGGGGCTCACACAGTGAGGAACAGAAAAGCCATGAAGACGCATCCATCACTTCTGCATGAAGCCTGTAGTTGTGAAAGGAGCTGTAATCATTTCAGCCTGAGCTGAAGCTGCCCAACATTCTAGGCTAGACACTTAAGGGAGGACATGGCCGTCAGCACACAAGGGAAGGGTTTTGAGATGATTTTAAGAACTTGAATAGGAGCCAAATAGAAAAAATAAAAGACCAGGGCCCCAAAGGGACTGAAAAGATAAAGGTAACTAACACTTACTAAGTGCTAACAACAGTTAACTTGTGTGATCCTCTCAGTAACTCTACAAGATAGGTTACAAATGAAAAAACCGACAAGGCACAGACAAGTTACCTAGCCAAGAAGTGCTGGACGTAGTGCTCTGCCTTACACAGACTGGCATCTGAGTTCATTATCTTGTCCAGCATGCTAAGCTGCCTTTGTTTTTAAAGAATGTACTGCTTTAAAAATAGCATTCAATAATTCTGGCTAATGCTCATGGTCTCGTCTCTTAATGAAGAATGTGCATAACTCTATGTGTGATTATATATACATATATTTATTCACACATTTAGATACACACAAAATTTAATGTGAGCAAATACTACTCTTTATCTCAGTTAACCATTAAAAAAAAAACAACAACATGATTTGTAGCTCAGCTCAAGGCATCAAATTCCAAGGAATTAAGACTATAGCCTCCTGCATGTTCTCTCCATAAAGCCAAGTCTTTAAGAGATGACAAGTGCCCAGGAGATGAGCATCATGCCATTTTCCCACTCCACTCTTTCCTCAGGCAGGCTCCAGTCAGCAAAGGAATTTAGAGGCACTATGCACACTTTCTTAGACAGCTGAATTGTTGGTTAAACCAACTCTGGAAGAACCCAAATACTTCCCTGTGGTTATCCTGTTTCTCCACAGTTTATCTGTAGAGCCAGTGGCAGGATAGATTAACTATTGTGAATGACTCTAAACATCTTCCCCTATTGATGAGCAGTTTAGTATGTTTATTACAAATGTGGGCAAGGTTTGCAGTTTGACCTCTGCATGGGGTTAACTCACACTTTGACTTTGAATAGAATAGTTTTAATTGCTATGAACTATTGTATTTTCTTGCCATTCTACATAGTTCAGTATGGGCCTTTGACTAATTTAACTGGTGTCTACATTCTAAATTAGGATTAGGTTATCACTGGCTACAAAAAGGAGGTAGATAAAAAATGTTCACGTCCCACTTTTTTCCTCCCCTACTCCCAATTAATTGTGAGTTTAGGATGTTAACAGATTCCTATTTATAGCTCTGTGTTTCATTGTGTCAGAAAAGGAAATAATGCTATGCAAAACTAAAACAAATCTTTGAATTAAAAGTTCAATTTTTATTCATTCTTTATTACAAAGTCCTAAATCTATTTACCCTAATTTTATATATGTTTGAAATAATTAAAAATGTCACTAAAATATCACATGTTAACATTTAGAATTTTGTCAACTTCTATGAAAGCATTCGGCAACCTTTGACTGAGTAGTTACTGAGTTTCTTGTGAATAGTTTGATGCTTGCTTCCTCATGCTAGGAATTTACCTTATAACTTGCATTCTGTGTTTCCAGCTGCATTTGGTTCACTGGAATCCAAAGTACAACACGTTTGCAGAAGCTCTGAAGCAACCCGATGGAACAGCCGTGGTTGGCATTTTTCTGAAGGTAAGGTAAAAATTGACATATTAATTATTCTTAAATTGACTTCCTTACCCAAGCTTAGGATAACATGAGTTTTACTCCCTCCTTTTGTTTAAAGGGGAGAAAAATGAATTTCAGTATTCATTTAACTAATTAAGATATTTCTGCTAAGATCAGCTCAAAATGTTTGCTTTCCCTTAAAAATGTACCTTTTGCCATATTTTTCAAGTTGTGGAACTATAGATAAGTGCATGTGTGTAGGGTGGGTTGGGGTCAAGTTTTTGAAGGTACTCGCTACGGTGTTGATGAGGACAGGACCCATTATTCTTTCCCATTGTTCATACCCATTGCCCTGGAAGCCAGCAAAGGAGATGTTGGGGATGCTGTGATACCGAGAGCCTGCTGCACATCCCTGTGGTTTCGGGTGGCCACTGAACTCATGGTCCCAGCTAAGACAGCACAGGGAATATGTGTGTTGTTGAGCCAGCATCGGTTTGAGAGGACTTACTGTCATCAACACAAGAATTTAGTGGTAACATAATCTCGATTTTAAGCCAGGGGTGAAAATCTAGCTTCTTTCTTTTCAAATGACCTAATTTGTCTTATGTTCTTAATTCACTGGGTCATTTCCCTGTTTCAACCCAACACAACAGGAAGTGGAGTGGATCTGAGTGAAAAGACAGTGAGTTTAATTTTAGATACATTGAGTCGATCCTAGTTTTAATTCTATTTAAAAAAAATTGAATGACTTTGAAGAGAAGGTCAAGGACATAGAAGCAGATAAACATGCAATTTTGTGGTTTCGTACTTCAGAGGCTTGGAGTCCAAGTTTAGTTCAGCAAATATGTACTCTAAAATTTAGGGAGAGAAATAAACTTATGTTTTTGCTTAGTACATGATTTTCTGGCAGATTTATAAAATACTAGCTGCAGATGGATGGACCAAAATTGGTTTTTAAGACAATACCAAATTATGGGAAGGGGAAAATGTAATTATTGGTTTTCTATTTTCTTACAGATAGGACGTGAGAAGGGCGAATTCCAGCTGATTCTTGATGCATTGGATAAAATTAAAACGAAGGTAAAAAATATTCATTTTTCCTCTAAGATTAGAAAGCAAGGTCTCAATTTTTTCTTTTTACATTTCAAGTGCAATTTCTTTCACCTAAAGTCTGTTACTAAGTTTGATGAATATGCTAAGCACTTTTATAACAAATACATGCCATTATATTTGTGTGTTTATAGTTTTAAAGCAATTTTGCATACATAAGCTTATTTAATGCTCACTGTCAGTCTGTCAGGTAATTACTTTCTCAGTGAAGTGGATAAAAGTGGTCATCCACCAATACATGCACACATACCACATACATGCATGCACATACCACATCCATACACACTGTGTTGCACATACACCACAAGCACACACACATGCACACATACCATATGTACACACACACACACACACAACATATGCCCACAGCACATGGACACACACATTTGTAGAGGCAACATGTTTGGCTCCTGGGGTTGCCCTTTCTCTCTTGGGCAGCACCTATATATTTTTTCACTTTAACCATAGACTCTTCTAATCAACAGGCTCATTTTAATTATTTTTGGGACTGTTCTAATCAAATACTAGTACATTTTACTACCATAGAAAGTAAGTATTCAGTATCCAGGGTAAATTTGAGCCTGTTTTTTATCATTAAGACTGAAAGCATTAACTGATATGAATTATTTCTTTTGTGGTTTAGATATGCTTCTCCTTTTGTTAGTGATAGAATTACAGTTCTACTGACAGTTAAAAAAGAATAAATATTACAATGACTGTCCCAGATAAAGTTAGACCATGCAAGCATGCTTTCCCCTTTGCTCTATATCTGAAAGGCATGCACTTAGTTTAAAAGTTCCATGTTCTCTACTGCCTTTGAATTTATTCTGACAAATACTGTGGTGAGGACCTTGGGGAAGGTGGTATTAGTCCTCAGAGCACCCACTTGTCTCACTTGCCCACCTCACCTGCCCATCTGTTCTGCAGGGCAAGGAGGCACCCTTCACAAACTTTGACCCATCCTGCCTGTTCCCCGCCTGTCGTGACTACTGGACCTACCATGGCTCCTTCACCACACCACCCTGTGAGGAGTGCATCGTGTGGCTATTGCTCAAGGAGCCCATAACCGTGAGCTCTGACCAGGTAAGGCATGGATGGGACTCATCACTGGCTGGCTCCATGGAAAAATATGCTAAATTGAAAGTATCCAGCTGCCTCATAAATGCTCACAAAGTAGCTCTATGTGAGAGGTTTCATAGTTGGCCCTGGTAATTACAGTCAGCCTGTTCAACTTCCTACAACTTGATTTCCTAAGGGTATCAGGATAACACAAATTGTTTCAAGGGGGTTCTCATGCTGAACGATGACCAAGTTTATGCTCTTGAAACATTTAAGGGTTTTGATTAACACCAGTTAGTCTTTGTTAATTTGGAAACAACTAAGTACAGAACACTGGTTAGGAAATGAGAGGGCAACTTCAGGCCTGGGGAGAAGGGTGCCAATGGAAGAGATTTGTAGGTGTATTCTGTTTCTTCAGTCTTACAGGTAAGTACATTGAAACTCAGAGATGGTAAGTAATTTGCTCATAACCACACAGCCAAGTGCATAAATGGAGATTCTACCTCTGGTCTGTCTGCTTCCAGTACCTTTGAGCTCTCTTTTCAGTCCTCCCTTCTTACTGTTCATCTAAAGCATGCCCTGGTAACATATATTGAAGAGACTCTCAAGAAAAGACTTGGAGAAAAGCAGTGGGTAGGGACATGGAGAAGAACAGATTAAAACAGGTGGACAGCACACAGACTGGACCCTCAGTAGGTAATGGCTAACAGTCAAGTCAGTTCTCCAGAGTCTTCTGTCCCTAACACAGATGCTTCTTTATTTCTGCCACTTGTGGACTCAAACATATGTGGTCATTTTTATCAACAAATCAGGTTGAACCATTGGGCTCACTGGTATAAACATTTTAAAAGAGAAATGAAATTATCTTAAGAAGAAAAGCTAAAAATGTTTTCATACAGAAATATAGCATTACTGGTAAGAATTTCCTAAATTCCTCTCCCTTAAGATTATCTATCATCTGAAAATGTAAAATGTAGCATGACTGTCATTTCTTTCTGACCCTTAAAAAATAACCAATGAATGCCATTTACTCACATGTATAATTTGCACCAACACTGTTTCCTCCCCCCACCCACACACATGAGGTATACAGTCCACACTGAACAGTCAGATGAAAAGAATTGTTTCAGAATTCAGGAAGAAAATCTGGAGGGCATGCAGTCCTGTATTAAAAAAAGGTTTTTTACGCAAAAATGAAATGTCTGTATCACCAGAAATGGGTCATTTGGTAACTCTGTACTGAAAGCACTAACTGATATGAATCTGTACTGAATGTGGAGGGCAGGTATTGTAGGGTGCTTGTCTTGTTTAAAATCCATCAGTTCATAACTTTGTCTCTCACACTTATGTCCACTTGGTCCAGTGTGGACCTGACCACCTTCTCTTGCCCCTTATAGATGGCCAAGCTGCGCAGCCTCCTGTCCAGTGCTGAGAACGAGCCGCCGGTGCCCCTGGTGGGGAACTGGCGCCCCCCACAGCCCATCAAGGGCAGGGTGGTGAGAGCCTCCTTCAAATGAGCCCTCACAGGAAGGGAAACCTGCCCTGGAGAGCTTGGTTCCTGGCCTACCCCCGGTGCTTCTTACTCCAAGTGTATTTCAGTTTCCACATTGAGCAATGAATGAAAGAGATGCAATCACCAAAACACCAAAGTTACTGATGACAGGATCAAATAGGAAAACATTTGGCATTTATAATAATCACCTTTCCTCTAAAAGTAGCATTCACAGTAAGATTTCAAAGAAGATGAAAACAGAGGTAAAGATACAGAAAAAGGGCTAATGGACACTGTTTTTCTTTCATCACAAATTTCACAAAACTTCAGTTTCACTATCTTCATATTGTGAATTTTCTATATTAATGAAGTAGTAAGTAATGCTATATGTAGGTATAGAGGTGTATGGAACTCATACAACAATTAACCATAAGCGAAGATAAAATGACTATGGACACCAAGGGTTGAGATGATAATATGTTTTAACACTTAAATAAAACCAACAAGAGGTCCATGATGTATTAAAATTCTAGCTCCTGTAAAGATGACCTGATTTTTATTATCAATGAAAGAAAGTACATTTGACCAGAGGTTTAAAAAAAGCATGAGCTGGTGTTTGAATTTTTCCTTCATAAAGATGGTTGACTTTATCCTAATATTTTCCTTTACCCGAAGGAGGGCCACTTATTTTTAACTTTACTACTTTGATTTTTGCATGCTTATTAAAATAAAACTTCCTCTGCCATCTTTCTAATTTGAGAGTGGGATTAAGAACTCCTGATGCACACAGGGGTGAATGCCTGAACTCATAGTAAGGCAGGTGGGCTGATCACCTAAACTAATAAAGACATAAATGCAGAATTCAGTGTTGTGATTTTTTTTTAAATGAAAAGAGACGGCACATGACAAGGCAGAGTAAAATGAAGAATGGCAAACTTTGTACATCTGTGTTGATAACTGAGGGGTGGCAACAATGAACCTGAATACTGAGTTGGATTGGATGACACATTCCCCTCAGACTAGCGAAGGCAGTTGGTGGGAGCCCTCCAAGGAAGTTGCAAACAAAAAGCGGGATATGTGGCCCTGAATCTGAGAGTACACAGTAGTCTCCAGCTTGAAAGCTGGTTTAGGATTTGGGGTTCATATCACAGGTGCTCTGGAAGGACAGGGAATGACCCTGGTCCAACACATCAAAAGTCCATCCACTTTGACATTCAGAACATTTACTGTCTTTAGACATGAAATCTAACATTGCGGTTAGTGGCTTTGATGTGTGTTTCATTGCCTCACTGGCTGACATGTTAACTTACTTTAGGAAATAGCAACAATTTTTTACTCTGCAGAAAGAAAGTGGCACTGGGTCAGGAGAGTCCTGTGAGGCCAGAAGTCAGGTGACAAGAGTCCTGGGAGGTGAAAGTCATTTAATAGATCGCCGCTTTGGTGAAACTAAAATTGGTTGGTCAGTGAGAACTGAATGTGTTAATTAAATCTCTTGAAATTAGGAGGTATGGTGCTTTCATCAATTAGTGGTGATGCACAGCTAGTTCTCTCAAGTAGTCTTTCCATAGTCATGCTGGAGTGCTATATGTACAGCACACACCCCATGCGGGACACACATGTAACCATGTCAGCCAGAAAGGTTAAAATCTGCAGGCTGCACAGGCTAGAACTGTTTTAAGAGGAAACATCCATACAGGGTAGCCATCTCCCTGGACCATGAGCTCCATCAGCTATAGATATGAGTCTGGACACTGACATTCCCTTATTGCCTAGTACTGTGCTTTGGACTTAATACACATTCAATAAATATTCAGTGAGTAAATGATGAACCCAGGACAAATACCTTCTTGAACAAAATATTGCTTGAATGATTGAAACTTACTGGGTTTTGCTCAGCTTAGTTTAGGTCTCTTTGGAAAACAATTTCTTTAGCTTCAGGCATTAGCTTTCCAGTAAAACATTATCCCCCCACTAGTGTGGGTCATTACTAATTATCCCCCCACTAGTGTGGATCATTACTAAATGCCCACAAGTATCATCCAACTTAAAACTTCCTCCCAATTTCTCCCTGGGTTCAAAGTGCTGAGTTCGTTGGAATACTGTATTCTTATACTATATACTGCATAGTATATACTATGTAAAATATCCATTCAAATACTGAAGCCACACTTTGTCCTTATTCAGTGGGGGTCATTTTCCTGATTGTGTGCAGGCTTCCAAACAATGGCATTTCAGATGCACACAGCCCACAGAAAATTGGGGCTAGAAACTTCTGGGATGATCAGGTGTCGGCATCGGCCACTTTCTATTTTTCAAAGTAGAATCACTGCAGGTATTTTTAAATTTCAACATAGGACAGAAACTAATTTGAATTGTGTCATAATATTCAGATGGTTATATCCTTAGAAGTCTATGAGTAGGCCATCAGAATTAACAATTTGCTGAATTTGAGCACCACTAGGTTTCCAGGGTACAACTTTCAATGGTGAGACGATATATTTATGAAGTGATAAATGACTCCTCAGGACCACTGACCCAAAATTTTTGTAACTGTTTGTGCAGATGATCAGGATGTGTTCTACACAGAACATGTAAGACTGCAGGTTTCAGTGTCTACCTGTGATTACTTACCGAACTAAATAAATAGTTGGTATTAACTCTAAACAAGTTGGGATGTGTGTGAAAAATCAGTATGCCTATTATTCAAGTAAAAATTGGAAAAAACAAAATTTATCTAAAAAGAATTCATATGGCTCAAAACCACACATAGTAAAATTAATTAGATCTCAGTTTCTCTTCTAATATCTTCTTATTTGGTATAAAAGAGGAATCTGGAATGAGCATATTATATTATTGTAGCAGAGGAAGAATAAGTGAGAATGGTAAATAAAAAAGAATGATAACTTTTTTCATATTTAATGTATGCAAGTTTAATTGTTTTTAAAAACTACCCTAAGGCAGCACTTAAAGACTTAACATTTTTCGTACCGCTCACGAGTTTTCTCGTGTTTCGCGTGCCATCTGTTAAGGACTGCATCATGAGATGATTTAATTAACATGCAGTTTGCCCAATATCGTGCGGTCCCTGGCGTATGTCTCAGAGATTTCTATGCGGTACGAAATGTGTTAAAATGCAAGTGAAACAGCAAGACCATGTTTGCATGTTATTTTTCATTTGGGTCACTAGATGGCAGCACAACAACTATAAAAATGCCTGAAATAAAAAGCCATGCTGTTTTATTCCTGTTAGTTTTATAGTTATGGGGTTTGTTGTTCTATTCCTGAACACCCTATCTACTATTCTCAAATGCTTAATTAACCATTAATATCTATCTACAAATAAAAGGTTGTGAGGCATTGTTACATATTTTTGAGAATTTTAATAGTCAAAAATGAGTCGTGAGGGATTAAATGATAGTAATTATTGAAATAAAACTTATATGCATGAGAAAGAAATATTCTACAGCCCCATTCAGAACCCTGGGCTCAACTCACACAGCACTTATTAAATGTGTGGCCTCAGGCATGTTCATTTCTCCATGCCTCAGTTTCCCCATCTGTGAATAAGAAGGATGTATCACCTCTCCAGAGGGTTGTTTTAAGTATTAATTGAGTTCAGTAAGTTAATACAAACCTCTTAGACTAGTTACTCTAGCAGATCATAAACTCAGTAAGGGTGAACAAGAATCTTTTGTACACTGATTATACTTCAACTGAGAAAAGTTCTAATGGTTCATTTGATACCTAAGATTTTTTCTTTCTTTGTGTATCTGTTAGCAACACCATAAACCCATATGTTGTCAATTCAGACAATACTGTAGGAGTTAATATAACAAGCTTTCCTAATGGACTCCTTTCTGTGCTTGGCATTGGAGGGAAATGGAATTTAAAAACAAGCCAATGACTTGTCCCATATGATGTGGCCAAACCAGAAACCAGCACAATGCTAGAGGGGTGACCCAGGGAAGACTGGAAGATTTTCTTGGAGAAGGTTCTGCCCCAGAGTTGACACCTTACCTGAGCACACATACAGTGGACAGAACACCCAGAAAATAAACCTAGGATAGAGAGATGACTGGTATTCCTTCTGTTTTACTGACTTCATTGTTGGCTGGGCAGAGCTTTGGTGCGCTGCACAAAGCAGAAAGCCATCGTCGTCATAACTACAGCAGATCTCCTGCCATGAAATTAATTTGAGGCTTGTCTGGGCACATCACAGAATCAGAATCCTGTGCGGACACACACATCAACCTGGGAGACAAGTTTATACCTTTGGGGTGATTTAATCACATTGCACCAAAAAAAAAAAAAAAAAGATGGCATAAAATCCAGGATCAAGGGGATGACCCTGAGCTAATGAACTGCTTTGAATTTGAAGGTGCTTAGTGGCAGCCAACTGACAACTTGACCAGGTAATAATCACAGGTAATCAGCAGGGGAGAGAGTGAATCTAAGAGCATGGTCACAGGGGACCATGTGAATGAAGCAGCATAAAACCCAGTGATTTAAGAGCTAATTTTAGCCATGAGACTTGACTCTGAGCAGTAAACGGAATCAGATTCTCGCTTGTTTTTAAATTATCCCCAGGTAGAAGAGGGGCCTAGGAGTTCAAAGAAAATATTTTGGCCATTAAATGTCCATATTCTCTGCTTCAAAATGTCCATAAATTTCTATCATACTCACTCAACTCATTTAAAATTTGAATGGTTCCTAACACATTTGTTCAAGGGACTTCTTTCCCCCAGGGACACTTAACTCCCATTAAAGTATATTAGAAATGCAATGTTTGAAAATACTATGCAATCTAGACTCATAGAATTCACACTTCTGTTCTTGGATGTGATTGGCTTAGTGGAAGACCTGAGGCAGTCACTAGGGCATGTGGATGGATCAGGATGCAAGGAGAGGGCTTGTCTAGGTAGGGAGATTGTGCAAGCCAAACAGAGCAGGCAGAAAGCAGAGCCCGTCCTGGGAAGAACTAAGACTTAAGCAAGAAAGGTGTAGGTAGAAAGTTAGCCATAAAGAGGCTACTCTTCAGTGAAGAGATAAAGTTGGGTTCTTGCACTGGAAACCAATTTTAGAAATGACAAGAATATTTTTAAATCCTACTTGTGATGTGAGTTGATGTGTGTGTGAGAGAGAGAGAGAGAGAGAGGTGAGTAATGAGGGTCAGGTGGCTTTAAGAAGGTAAGGACTCTACCCTCTACCTGTCTGGTTAGGCCCCAGTACCTAACACAACATCTGAAACCTAGTCGGTGCTCAAAAAGTATTTGTTGAATGGAGGGAGGAATAGGCAGATAGATGGACAGATGGATGGAAGGAAGGAAGGCAAGAAGGATAGACAGATGATGGAGTGACAGATAAATTAATTAAGAATCCTAAAATATTGAATGACATTCTAAGACTATGAGCTGGTGTGAGCTCTGTCCCCATCCCAAGAAAGTTGGAGGCAGGCATCTCAGAGTTCTTGGAGCAGCGAGCGCAGGGGTTACTACTGCTGCCACCCAGAGTTTTTTTGTAGAGAGACTGTGGATAGGAGAAGAGAAACAGCTTAATTTAGACCCAAATTCTGTCACTTACAAATTTAAATTTTAAAAATGCATTTAACTTAGGATAGAAGACACAGGTTTTAAAATCTATAAAAGACATTCTTTACCCAGAAATTTATCTCCTTTAGCACCTGTGCTTCTACTTGCAAATTGAAGAGGCAGGTTGGCAATGAGCCTACAACACTAGACTTGGGTGGCGGTAATCGACAGTTTATCCCTGAGCTTGAACTTCTGTACTTTTCCCTCAGTTTTCTCACTTGTGACTTTTGCTCTCAATGTACTCAGTTTTGTGTGTGAAGATCCCACAGTAATTGCTCCCAGGTAATACAGATAAGTCTTCTAACTCAAAGTCTTGTCATGGCCAGAGATGTGCAAAGTAGGATGATTTTGAGAATTCAATAAGTATTTTCAGCTAACACATTCCTCCCCACCTCAACCAACCAGATGGTCAATTCAGGTAAATTCCCACCCTCCACAAACAACAAAAACTATACACCATATATGTATTCCTCATGCACTTGTAAATACTACCTAGAGCTTACTTATCATATGTAGTTGAGAATTACTTAGGGGGTAAAAAAACATTTCACTCAGACAGTGAATTTACCAGAAATCAAACTCAGGGTTTATTTTGGGATGGTGGTGGGAATGTTATTTTGTGGCTTATCTCATAACTTAATTATGTAAACTGCATGCCTATTATAATTGTTAAAAATTTAAACATGCATTTTAATAATATTTAATCAGAGGAGATCTAATTTCTTCCTTTTAATTTGTTTTCTCTAACGAAGAGCCTGTTGTCAAGATGATAAGGTGTACTAAGCCTCTTGTGCTGAGCAGCTTAATTAGTTATGAAACATTGTTTAAGCCCCAAGAGGGGGAGCATGTTCCAGAGGAATTAGAAAATAACCACAAGGTGTCAGGAAGAAAGTCTGCAACTTACTAAGAGGATAGAGCTCTTAGTTGGGCAAAAGCATTTCATACTTGACACATAGCTTTAGAAGAAGTACACGAGTGACTTTAAAACTCTCTTATGGAAATGATTTCATATTTTTCAAAAGTGTTTATGTGTAGAGTATGAAAGAAATAAAACAAAGCCAAGGAACTACATAGAAATATCAAGGAGAAGAAAATACAGAAAAGGGTGACCTCTAAACATTACTCCAAAGAAGTCATAGGAAATATGGCAGTAACGACCAGAGGGAAGGGCTTATCGGGCATGACTTTGGTGCCCAGCACACTGGGCATGAAGTACATGGTAAATGGTGATATCGGTGCCATGGGAAAGAAGGAACAGATAGCAGAGCCAAGGGCACAAGTGACCTGCAAAACATGGCTCGGGTCTCTTGTGCTCCTTGGCCAACAATGAGTCCACACTCTGTGGATGATGCAGGCCACTACAGCATAGGGTTGGAGCATGAACCCCTATTACATGGCTTAAAAAGAAATTATAGATGCACAGTGTTATACCAGTATATATGCATGTGTGTATACATATATATGCATATATATGTATGTGTGTATGCATATATATGTATGTGTGTATACATATATACATACAAAATATAAATAAGTGGAGATATTTAGAGGATAAAAAGTCTATAAATAGAAGTACCTATACGTCCTTGCTGCTGGAGAGTGGCCATCACCTGAACCCCAAGGCCTGAGCCTTCTGCTAACAAGACCAGGCTAGAAGGTTGCCCTGCTGTTGGTGGACTTGGTTCTGTTCTATGGTTCTTCACAGTGTGGGCCACTGCTTATTCACTGTCTCACCAAGCAGGGACTTGCTGACAGTGGATCCAGAAGAGCATAATTTGGAAAGGGAAAGATTTTTTGCCTCTCATATATGACATTGGCAAATCCTGACTCTTGTCCTTGATCAGGAGGAAACATTTACTTGTAATGCCCACATTTCCCCTTGCATGGAGAAAAGCTCAGTTGATCTTGTTTCTAAAAGGAAGTAAAAAATTTCCTAGGCATGGTGGTGATTTATAAGCAAAAGAGAAGTTTCATCATGTGATGAAATTACTACTAAATTAAGAAAGCTGTCATGATTCCAGAAGGAAGGCCAGCATGGGAAGTGTGCACAAACACAGTGGACAGCAATCTTAAAATGCAGAGGTGCTATTTTATTCTTTTCTACGCATTCAACCAACAAAAGATGCCTGAGGGCATACTCTGGGAAAAGCACTGTCCTAAGGCTCCAATGTGACCTGACACATAGATAACTTTTTCAGACCTTTTACAAAGGCACCCTTCTAGATCAGTGTTCTTAAGTGGGGCTTTGATCATGGTGTCACGATTCTGGATTGAATACTTTGTTTGAGGGACTGTCCTGTGCATTGCAGGGTGTTTAGCAGCACACACCCCCCTAGTTGTGACAACCAAAGTGTCTCCAGACATTATCAACATTCTCTGTGAGGCAAAACTGCCCTCGGTTGAGACTCAATGCTCCAAGACCAGGAGGACTTTCCTTCTTATTAAATGGTATTATTTCTTGGTGCCACATTTGGGAGCTTCATGGAACATAAAATATTTAAAATGCATAAGCTGCATTTTTTTCTAGTGTTATTTTCCCACTTATCTTTCCATTCCTGTTCTGGTTAAACTTGAAACTTGGTAACAATGTTTCAATTATTCAACTTCTCTTAAAAACTCAATGGATTTAATTACTTACAGAAGGTTTAAATGTTACTAGCTGTTGTGAAAAAACACACACCTTTAGAAACTACATAGTTAAAAGTCTGAAAAGCAATTTACTAAGGGCAGGTAACTTCATCTGCTTGTTGGACATGGAATTAGTGCTGTCTCTGGCCGCTTCAACAGTAAGGCAGGAGCGTGGTAGGAACCCTAACAACGCTCAGTGTGTTTGCTAGGGCTGCCTTACAGAGCAGTGTATTCACATGCCTGACATGTGGGTGTCCATCACCCCAGGGCCTTCCTGGGCTTCATTCCGCAGCCGGCCAGCGGGGGGCGCGGGGCTCTCAGCATCTAGACTCCGGGACCGCATCCCTGTGGGTCCCAAGGTCACAGCTCCGGAACGAGCTTCCCAGCTGAGGTGGGGACAAAAAGGGTGGCCCTCGGGGCTGAGATGCCGGTGCGGGTGGGGTCCACTAGGCTCGTGGCCAGGGGATACGGTCATAATGGGCCAGGGTGGAAAGGCGCCCGGCCCGGGGCCCCACAGTGGGCGCCGCCACCAGACTCCGCGCCCGGGAGGGAGGGTGAGCGTAGGAGCCCCGCAGCCCCGCACGACCCGGATCGCGGAGCCGGTCCCGCCCAAGGACCCGGGCGCGGCCGAGGGAGAAGTGAACCCAGAGCAGCGGGCGCAATCAAAGGGCACTGTCCCCGCCCGCCCGGCCCGCCCTGTGCGCCGGAACTGCACCTCCGCCCTCACCTCCCCGCCGCCAGGTCCTCCCGGGCCCCCTCCCCGGACATCCCCCAGCACAAAGTTGGCGGGAGCCTATAAAAGTCAGTGACGGAGCGACCGCGAACACACCGTGCCGGCCTCTAGCAGCCACCGCTGGACCCGCTCCAACTCCTGCCCTGCCTGACCCGCCACACCACCATGTCCCACCACTGGGGATACGGCCCGGACAACGGTGAGTACACGAGATGCCGGCCAGGCCCTACACCTGCGCTGGCCGTGGACGTCAGATCGCGCTGCCCAGGTGCCCTGGCGCGGGGTGCCCAGTGTCCGAGCCCCAGCCTGGGCCCCATGCACGGGGTGCCCACCGCCACGGTTCGGTCCTGTGCTCTTTAACCCCGCATTCGACGCGCATGGGGCCCGGGCGGAGGTGGGGGGTGCAGCCTCAGCGCGAGACGCTAAGACTGTCCCTCCCGGGTCCCGATCCGGGGATTGTTTTACCTGGACCTTAAAGAAGCGAGGAAAGGTTGTAACTGAAAATGTTAGGCGTTGATGATAGAGAAATTAGGGACTCCTCGTCCCCCTGACCCCAATACCTGCCTCCCCCATCCTCAGCGCTACCTGTAGCTAAAGCTCTGGGCACCACCTGTCCCGGGGAGTTCGGGGGCCGGTTGGAACCAATTGCGCTGCTCTGAGTTCACCCTTTATCTCTGTACCCTAATGTTAGGGGACCACCCGGAGCTGGGTTTCACCAGCCACGGACCTGGTTTCTGTGAGTCAGCAGACGAAACAGCAGGATGCGTCTTTGGGAGTTTGGGGCTTTATAGATTGTGGGAATCACGGCTGTTAAGGGAGCGCCAGGCCTGCGCCAAGCACCAGGTCAGAAGGACTGCAGTTCGGGCCTGCTGGGTGTCTGAAGTGAGCTCACATGCCCTGAATCCCAGCCACCAGCCTGGCGTTAGTGCCTGCCCATTGCTGCATTTCAGCGAAACAAGTGTGAAAATAGCTAATAGTTGCTTGGCGCTCACTGTTCTAAAAGCTTTCCACGTATGGATGCCCGTTCTCACAACAGTCTCTCTACAGGTACATGTCATTATTACCCCATAATACAAATGGGGAAACGGAGGCACAGTGTTTTCCCAGAGGTTACTCAGCTCAGTGGTGCCGCCAAACTGGGAACTGAGCATTACTGCCCTTTCTTAGGACTGTGGGTGTGCCCCTCCCCACACTGGGGGCTCACACATCCCTTCTGTCCCTTCTCAACCTAGGACCCGAGCACTGGTACAAGGACTTCCCCATTGCCAAGGGCAAAAGCCAGTCCCCTATTGATATCGACACCAAAGCAGTAGTTCACGATCCAGAGCTGAAGCCTCTGTGTGTTTCCTACGAGGGGGTGACATCTAGGAGGATCATCAACAATGGTCACGCTTTTAACGTGGAGTTTGATGACACCCAGGACAAAGCAGGTTAGTGTTTTAAAAAATAACTAGTGCCTTTTATCCAGAACCTGTTTTCCCAGATGAATGGGGCACCGCTTCTCAGCCCTGGAAAAGCCACTCTGGGAACCATCACAAGTGCCAGGCTCGGGGAGGGGGGGGCGGGGGCGGGGGTCAGGCTGATGACCTTGAAGTGACCTGGGGCTGTTTGTCTCTGAAATGTAGGCACTGAGAAACAGGGATATACCTCTGGAAAGTTGCAAAAGGCAAGGTCCCCTGGCAAGAAAGACCAGCAATGATGAGTTTGGCAAAATTAGAGCTTTTAAGATTCTGTCTAAAATGTTTGTTTTCCGGAATGGATGCCTATCCAATAAAAAGTACATTTGAATGTGATTTTCAAGGTAACAGTGAGGAGAGTGATGAAAACGTGGCAATTTAAAACACCAAAATTCTGGAAACAGTATTTCTAAGTATATCCTGGGCTTTGGGCTGGTGTGATAAAGGTGGCAAGTGTATCTTGGTATCTACCCAGAAATTCATTGCACAGATGAAGAAGGTTTAGAGTTGTTGGATATACTTGGCCCATTAGTAACAAAACCAATTACCATAATTTGTTTGTAATGAGCTGTTTACAGGGTGCCCATTGAAAGTTTTTTTTTTCTTGTTTAGAAGTAGAACACCCCTATTCAGACATAGTAGTGGCCTTCTTTGCCCACTGGTTGATTTTATTGCCAGCACCCTATTTTCCCAGATGCTGTCCTCTGAAAGTCTTTGAATGCTTCTGTAAACTCATGAGGGTTGGCGCTGTGGGAGTCGGAGGAGTGTTGGGAGAAAATGAGAACAAGTATTTGACAGTGCTGTCAAAACTGTGCAGTAATGACCTATAGTACTAATACATAAATGTAATCATAGCTATTATAGTCAAGGTGACAGTTTCTTTTTAGTACCTATCCAATGCATTCGATACAGTTTGTTTTTTTTTTTTGGATGGGTTGGCGTTTTACTTCGTTTTCGTTTGATTTGCTCCACCATTTGAAAATGTTGTAGACATCATGGTATTTCATGTCTAAATACTTCCTTAAGAATACGGAGTTCATTTGTTACTTTGTCGAAAATATTGCTAATTTGACTTCCTGTATCTCAGTTTTATAAGTGAGTCCAAATCAAGACATACCCAAGGTTTATAATCCTGGTTCATAACTAGCATACGAATAGAACAGCCCTTGCCTGCAATTGCTAAAGTACCTGTGAGTCTTTAGTAAATTCTCCTGTCACAGTCAAGCACTATCATCCTCTTCAAATAAAAAAACGTGAAATCGCAGGGCTGCTGTTTGCTGAATTCAAGTACAGCTCCAGGCTCTTCTGTGCTTTACCTTCCTTTTTACAATAATGTCTGGTATCCAGGTGGTGCTTTTCCTCTGCACTTCAGCTTCTGAGTGTGGGAAGGAACACTCACTTTGTTTAATATTCAACACATTAGTCTTAAAACTCCAATAAACAATTACCATTATTTAAACATTAAACAATCAATATTCCTCAATGTTTACTCACTACTTACACAAAAATAAGAATTAATGAATTTGACATATTATCTCCAACATTCATTATAAATTGATTACAATCTTAGTAGAACAATATAGATATTTGATTTAAAATATTTCTTTATTACTTTATTGTTGTTCAATTACAGTTATTTGCATCCTCTCCCCTCCCCTCCCCCTCCCCCCAGCCCCACCTCCCCCCCAGCCTCCCCCTTACCCCTTAGTTCCTTCCATGTGTCCTCTACAGTGATTCCTGAAAACGCTTCTACCCATTGTCCCCTTCCCCCTCCCCCTTGGCTATTGATAGACTGTTCTTAATTTCAATGTCTCTGTTTATGTTTTTCGATACAGTTTTGAAAAAATTATTCTTCCCTACCCCTTTCCCCTTTAAACATTTTTTGACACTTGGTTTTTTAAAATAGTGATTTTGGAAGACAATTTTATGGATGATAATGCAGAAATAATATGAGAAATATTTTCAACCTGTGCCCTGGGTCACCTCACCCAGTACACACACCCACTCATGCAAATGTGCACACATGCACACAGACACTCACATTCTGTCATAGTGTCATGATTTACTAAATTTTGAGTATTAGATTCAGTGGAGGGTGTGCATGGGAGATACTCCTTTGGGGTTTCTGCTGCATTACCTCCCAATGATTAAAGAAACAATGCTCTGATGATTAAATTAAATGTAAGGGAAATAACTTCATTCCTTTATGTAAAGAACACAATATGTTTATGTTATAATAGGTTAAGGCCAAATGTCTTGGTAGTTTCATACATATAGAAAGGATACTATAAAACTTTATGTTTAGTTGTTTAAAAACCAAAAGAAGTCAGCTGCTTTAGTCTGTAGCTGTCAGCTTTTACTTTATTTTTTTTAAAGAGATAAAATGTACATTCAGTGTTGCCAATGAAATCTTTATTTTCAGTGGGTGTACCAGTTACTTACCTCACTGGATGTTACATAGAATCCAATATAAAATTGTATGCCAGCTGAATGCTTAAAGTCTTCTTTTGAACAATGAGAAAACAAATGGAACAGAAATAAACTGTTTTAGTAATATGTATTTTTAGAAAGTGTATTTCAGCATTTAGTCTGGCAACTGTGAGCCTAGACTGGGGTCAAACAGACCTGGGTTCAAGTTCCAGCTCTGCCACTAACTAGCAGTAACCTGACTTAAGTTTTCATTTTCTTACCTGTGAAAATTGGAGTAATAGTAGTGTCCGCCACAGAGGAAAGAGTTTTTAATGAGCTCTAAGATTATTTCCCATCACTTGATGGTGTTTTAAAATTTCATTTTTCAATGTTTCTGAATGTCCCATTTATTATTAAAGCATGTACTGATTTCATATGTGACATTACTGTATAGTTATACATCTTACCATGAATCTATCAAGTTCTGATGGATTTCTATACAAGCAGTAGCTGATTAGAGCTTTCTACTTCTCTTGTGAGTAACACATATTATTAAAGTGGTAGCAGTGTTTAGATTGTAAAACATGAAAATCAAGTGGTTTAGGTAGGGGCTCAAACCCACATCTTTAGAGACTCGTGCATGTTTCGCTTAATTCTTATTTTCAAACTTCTTACTAACACAATGAAATGCAAGGTAAGCCAGGCACCCTGAGGACAGGATGGAGGCCCTGTCCGGTCTCTGCCATGTATCCGGAGCCCATGCTGGGGTGCCTCGCAGGATGGGGAAACAATAGGCTCTGACAGTCACTTTGATAAGTGCAACAAGGAAGTATTTCAGGGACTATGGAAACACAAGAGGCTGGAGAGCTGGCCTGAGTCAGTCCGGAAAGCCTTTCCAGGCTAAGTAAAGCTTATGCTAAGACTTGGAGGGGACACCAGGAGAAGGACATAGGCAGGTCAGGGGACTTTCGAGAGCATAGTACCTGCTCTGGACAGGCAAGGGTGTTGTTGAAAGGAGCAAGTGGAAGGCAGGAAGTCCTGCTCTCTTTACATGTGAAAGACTCCCTTGTAACTCTGCCCAAACACTGCAACATCTTCAGTTGTTTTGGTTAAACAGGGAAGCAATATTTTCCTAGAATGCTGAATGAATTAAACATCGATGTTACAGAAAAATACATCTACAAAATTAAAAGACAAGACCAAAGCAATCGTACCATGCAAAAAAAAAAACCATTCTTTAAACTCTCAGGTTAGCATTTAAAATAAACATGAAGAAACAGACACCAGAGTTTAAGAAACCTGCTCGTCACCTCCTTCCCAGTTTGTTGGAGTGAGATACATGGCAATCACCTAGATATAGAAATAGAATAAAAATCTTTGACAATAACCATAGTTAACATTTAGCGTGTACATACCATGTTTCAAAAAAATTATGTGCTTTTCTGTACACTTAAGTCTCAAAATAATTGATCAGTTTGGTTACTCAAAATTTTAAATCGACAGTTTAACACCTCTTTTTGTTAGGAGTTATTGTTATGGTGTTAACATTTTTTATATTCTTTGCCACTTATTTTGTACTTTTCAGTCCTTAAGTTCATTTCCTTTTCTCCCCCGTCAATGAAATTTAACTCTTCTAGAACTTCTCATAGATTCAGATTTTCAAATGTATCTTAAATGTTACCATATAACCAAACTTAAATATTTGGGAATCAGGGAATAGGCTGGCAGAATTTATTCCTGTGTGTAAGCTTGAGGGAATTCTTTGCACATGTGGAGTTAGTTAATAGTGTGAAACTGGAAGCTTGGGTTAAAGCTCTCATCAACCTTCTAAATTCCTTTAAAAATAAACCACCTTAAATGAATAAAAAATTATTAACTCTGTTAAGGTTTCTTTTTAATTATTAAAAATGACTCTCCCTGCTTGAGACCTTTTATTTACTGACTTTATCTGAGAGAAAAAATAGTAGTTACAATTACAAATTCCTGCTAACTTATTAGCTTTTGCTAATGAGTTTAAAACTCTCTTGCTTTACTGCAAAGTTAGAGGCAAATACCATTGAAAAATCAATGCCTGAATTATTGGCCAATCTATACACAACTCTCATCATTTGTTCTTTTTAGAAATTGGAATATTTTTATATGTTTATATTAATTCAAGAAAGAAGAAGGAAGACAGCTGAGTTCTCCTGGGCTCAGCACAAGCAGACAGTGGTCTGGATGATATGCTGGATCTTCCTACCAGACTCCTGCTTGCTTTTCAGGGACTTGCTTTTGAAGCTTTAAAACTTTCCTTCCACAAACAATCTTAGATGAAGAGGAAACATAACCACAACAAATGGAAGAGCTCGTCATGCAAACTGTTCATGGTGTGAGCAGAACCCTACCTGCAAAATTGACCACCACTGTATTCAGTTATAAGGGGTGAAGGACTCTCCCTGGTGGGCCCTGAGAAGGTGCTATGTGGTTCTGGC
>PVJI01010351.1:0-56637 GCA_004026765.1 Micronycteris hirsuta | reverse complement strand
GTCTTCCCTGTCGAAAGGGCCCAAGGTTACAGGCAGAGCCCTGGTTTCAATCCCAGATCTGCTAAGCACATGAAGCCTCGTTCTCATCTCGTAATCTCTCAGGAGCATCAGTTTCAGACTGAGCAACTGTGAGAGCTCAATGTGTCAGGGCCTCCAGCTGTAAGATTTTATTACCTGTTAACTTTTGCCACTCTCCTACAGCACCAGTTGGAGGTGAGTCCTCCATCTGCTGGACCTTCTGTGCCTTCTGCTGTATGCACAGCAGTCCCGAGACAGAGAACCACCAATCCCTTCCCAAGGGAGCTTAATTGCCCTGCTTACCACACACTTCCCATGACTACAACGGCCTCTGACCAAGCAGAGAGAGAATGGAGAGAGAGGAAAACAAGCAATGGGATTTCCCTCATACTTTTGGGACCACAGATCCTCTGAGCAGAGAGAAGATCTGGTCCTGTGGAGCTTTAGGTGCCTGTCCAGCTGTCGCCACCACTGCTGCTGTAGGTTTGCCCAGGAAACGGAGGTGGAAGAGAATGGACAAAACTACAACAAAAAATGTAGATTTCGTCCACTCACTTTAACCCCTAGGAAGCCCCTTTTCTGCTCCTTTGACTGGAAATAGAGAGCTTCTTTTGGAGCTCTTTCTGTCTGCACTCAGACCACAATTCCAGGTTTCAGCTGTCTTTGAGTTCAGGCTAGGAAATGCCAGAGAGGGAAAAAAGAAAAACTCACTGCTCGCTTGATGATACTCCAGGCTCTGGTTTTCTTCTCCACATACCTGCTGCTATTTACTTCCCAGAGTCTCAATTAGCAGTCCTCAGACTAGGACAGGGATCTGCCTCCCAGGTTAGTGCTCCTGAGGTGTTCATGTAGGAGAAGGCCATAGGCCAGTGGAGAATTTGCCCCTGTCTAGAAAACTTGGCCCTGCCACTTAATTAACATCGCCCTGATGACTCCAGTCCCACTTACCCAAAAACCCCACCTCAGAGGCCAATGCTATTTTTATTGAGCACCTACTAAGTAGTCGGCACATTCACTTACCTCGTATAATAACACACAGATTAGATTTTATTGGTCCCATTTTATAGACAAGGACACTGAGGGTCAGAAAGGTTAAGTGAGTTTCCCAAAGTCAAAGAACAAGATGGTGCTGGAATACACATTCAGATCTGGGTGACTCCAGTACCCACAAAGCTGCCTGCTGCCTAAGCACCCAGTGTGACTTCCAAACTGGATCCTGGGAGCCCAGCCATGAAGAGAGTCAGAGCACACTGAAGAAACCATGTGACTTTTGGGAATTTCTCCTAGTGACAAGAGCTCACCTGCGGGATGAGCCTGTGCATTATGGCTGCTCCAGACAACCCCCTAGGAGAGTCCTTCCACCACCCTCTGCCTCCAGTGAGTGGGGTGACCATCCCTCCCCTCCCATTTCTCTGGCACATTCCTGTTTATGCCCATTGCTCCTGGCTATTGCTACCAACATCCCTTTGCACTCTCAGAAGTGTCCCAGTACAGCCCTGGCTGGTGTGGCTCAGTGGACTGAGTGCCAGCCTGTGAACCAAAGGGTTGCCGGTTTACTGGGGCCAGGGCAGATGCCTGGGTTGTGGGCCAGGTCCCCAGTAGCGGGTGCTCGAGAGACAACCACACATTGATGTTTCTCTCCCTCTCTTTCTCCCTCACTAAAAATAAATAAATAAAACCTTGGGGAGGCGGGGAAAGTGTCCCAGTATATATACTACAACACAGGTGGCAAACACAAGGCCCGCGGGTCGAATCTGGCCCTCTACCTTATTTTATCCGGACTGGCATCTTGTTTCTACCCGGCAGCAGTGCCGAGCTCCTTGCCCCTAGTTAGGGAGTGGCTACATTTATACAGTCCTACAATTATATTCAGCCCTTTGAAGGCAACCACAAGGCTGATGTGGCCCCCAGTGAGAATGAGTTTGACACCCCTGCCCTACACTATAACAGACTCACCCCACCACTGGGGGATGCTTAGCCACACTGCTGGCCATATGCTCAGCCTTGTTCTCCAGACAGGACAGGCACTAGCCCAATTAAACCTCCATATGGACCAGCAGATATTTCCTGAATCTTTCCCTCACCCTCTTCTCCAGCCTGGAGAATCCCAAAGGGCTGCCCACTGCTGTGGAAAAGGCATGAGCTTTGAAACCCAGAGACCTGTGTTCTCTTCTTGCCACTTCTAGCAAACTATTTAGATTGTTTGAGACTGTTAAACTATTTGAGCCTGAGTTTCCTTATCCATAAAATTGGCATGATAAAACACATATTTTAAGGTGGTTGTAAGGATTTGATGAGGTAAAGGATGTAAAGCACTTGGCTCAAATGGCAGATTCTCCTTTTGAAGCTGGGAGAAGCTAGAGAGTAGGGATACAGAAGAAGGTGCCGGAAGAGGTGACTCACAGCTGCGGCGGAGCCCTAATTGGTGGACAGCAACATCGCTGGAACACGTGTTCCTCGAACACATGCTAACGTCTTAATAAAAATGCGGCCATAATGGTAATGGCTGCTGAAAGCACTTCAGCTGGGACTTCAGAGAAGAGAACCCAGATGTCACCCTGAAGTTAGCCAGTGCCTGACCGTGGGTGGTGAAAATTGTGGGTAACCTTCAGTTCTTTGTATTTTTATGATATTTTCAATTTTCTAAATCATGTATGTGTGTGGAGGTGTTTTATACACAGGAAATCAGACATTATAGAACAGACCATTGCAATAACTGTGGTTTTTAGTGTATCAGAAAGTTACTTTGGGTTAATGGATCCTGACTCCCCCTGGGTCGATGGAAGAGCCTGGATGGAAAATCAGAAAAACACAGAAAAGTGTGAGCATATCCATTTGCACAGAAAATGACCACTTTGTTCCCTTACCTGGGCCCTTGCCTGGCTTTCCTTGGGGCCCTGGGGTCGGGCTGAGCCTTGAGGACCCAGACTCTGGGCAGAGGTGAAACTGCCCTAGGAAGGGGCCAGCACAACCAGGAGGACAAAGTTGCTGTGGAAGGGCCACCGGGGTCTCCCACTCAGGACTCACTTCTCTTTGCCTCAACGGGGCTCCAGTCTCTGCGCATCTCTTCCAGAAATGAGTCAGTGAAGGCCTGGGTGCAGGGCGACATGGCGACATGGCGGAGGGGCAGCCGCAGAGGAAAGAGGCCCGGTGTGGGGTCAGGCACTCAGTAAGAATTGAGTGAATGAATGAGTGAATGAATGAAAGGACGGGCAAAAAATGACCATAACTGCAGCCCAACTTCTTCCTCTGCTCCATGCTGCATTTCCCACCCTTCATTGGTGTTTTCAAGAGCACACCCTAGTTCCCCACCTGCACAGAAATCTCCCTCCCAGAGTCTGTTTACAGGGGAACTCGACCTAAGACAATGTCCTGTCATATGAAACAATGGATAGAAGAAGTGTAATTTGTAACAAAACATGTTCTCTATGTGTCACTGCTCAGGCATGACTGTGCTAGGTCCTGGCAGCATTTATCTCTCCCAAAGGCTGATGAGAAAGGCATATCTCAGGCCCCACCTCAGACCTGCTGGAATTCGAATCTCTACCTCAGTAAGGTCCCCGGGATGTGTGTGCAGAGGCAGTTTTAGAAGTGCCTCACCGAGAGATACCACAATTGTCAGATGTGACGTTTCAAAAGTGGATTGACAGTAAACAACTCTTGGTAAGAGTGTGCAACAAAACACATTAAATTCCCTCAGTTTACCCGGTATTTGTGTTCCTGGAAAACTCAGTGCATCTTCAAATTGTGAGAAAGCAAAAACCTTACAGATTACTCTGCAAAAACCATGCAGAGTACAGGACTTGTCCTCATGGTACATCACTGCTCTGCACTGTAGAGTTCTGGTCCCTGCCTTTCACTGCAGTGACCACTAAAAATAACCCCAGGATTTCCCGAACTTTCCACTAGGGGTCGTTACTGTCCTTTTGAAAACCACTGGTCCCCTAAAGAAAACCCTAAGTGTGGAACTTTGCATGTCTAATCCTCCAATAAGCTTAGGAGTTCCAGGTTGTGATTCCCTCTCCTTAGCTGAAAAAATCAAGTTCAGAGAAATTAAATAATGTGTCCAAGTTCACATAGCTAGTAATTAGGGGAGCAAGAAAGATTTGAACCCAATTCTGCCTGTCACCAAACCCCATGATTACCCCTGTGGGTTTCTTTGCAGGTGTTTGTAGCTTTTTAAAAGTTTCCTGGTCACCAGGGTGTGGCCAGGTTTGTTTATACAGAAAAGAATAAAGTTCGAGGGCCCACCTTCTTTGCGGACACAGGGCAACTGTAGAAACTTGAGGCTAAGAGCCGCTGGGCTTCCCCAGGAACTCCACCTTAATGGCCTGTAACCTCAGAGTTTAGCGGGCAGATGGAACCATGGCTCCAGGCCCTCTTCCTCTGGTGGCACCCCAAGTAGCTGTTCACCCCATATGTCACAAACAGACCCCCAGAGAGACCAGCAGACCCAGGTCCAGGAGGCACCACTCAGTCTCTGCAGACCTCTCTCACGGCCCCCACCCCCACAACTGGGCCCCAGGTGGAGCAAAGAGTGTTCCAATATCTAGTTCAGATGCCATGCTGCTTCACCTTGAATTAACTTGGACTTGAGTGAGGTTAGAAGGGCAGCTAAGTTTGGCAGGTGTAAGTGGGAGCAGATAAAGACTTGGGAGGTAGGGGCAGGGATGGGAGGACAGGGGAGCACATTCCCCCCAGGTCTCCCCTGCCTCCCTGGCCTGGTGGTGGGAGAGCTGAGGGGCACTCTCCCTACGCTCCTACGCCCCCTGCTAGCAGAATCCTGCTCAATTTCTTCAGTGAGTTGGGTTTGGTTGGGGCTGAGGATGTGTGGAGAAGATTTGCAGAGCCCAATTCTGTTAGTTCAAGTCCTTGAAGAAGCCGTCAGCTATCTGGGAACAACGTCAAGGATTTTATTTGGGGAAGTGACTGTGTGAGAGAAAATAGGAGGGATCCAGAGACCCTGGGAGAGGCTTCACTACCATACAAGTCTGAACCTGAGTGAAGGACAGAAGGAGGGAAGGTTGAGTGGAGTGTCCTAAGACCCCTGAGTAGTCTACAGGAGGTTTGGCAAAGCTGTCAGGAGTCCTGGAGCCTGTGCCTCTCAGGAATGGGCAATATTCTGCCATAGTCGTAGTTTGGGAGCTGGGGGCACTGGGATTTTCTGCACTGACCCCAACCCTCGCCGCCCCCCACACATTGGGCTTTGTAGACCCTCCTGTCAGCCCAGGGTCTTGGCTCTGCCAACTCTTACAACTCCTGGAGCTGATGAAGAAACTTTAGCAGGGGGAGCGGTTGAAGAAAGACACTCTCCATGTGGAGCCTCAGAAAGGCACATCAGCCAAACCAGGAAACTTTCCTTTTGTCAACACTGATGGTTTCGCAACTTCGGTGCACTATTTTGCTAAGAGCATCTCTGTTTTCCCCCTCCATTTTCCTAAAGAACCCACCCCAGGAAGAGTGTGAGGTGGGGTGAATGTGGTGGTCTCTTACGTTGTTCATAGATTAGTAGGAGAAACGTCTGGGAAGGTATGTTTGCAGCCAACCCCAGAGGCCAAAGCAAAGTGTTGTGCTGTTCAGCAAGAGTGGGCACCACAGAGGGGCTCCTGGGGGTGGGGTGATTGCACGGTTCCAGGGAGCAGGACCGAGGGCCAAGCAGGGAGTATGCTGATGTGTTGTCACACTTGAAGGAGAGGGAAGAGCCAGTGCAGGACTGGACACCCAGGGCAGCCAGTACTTCTCTCCTCTGGGCATGCGGGCAGCTCAGGCCAGTCACTGCTGGAACCCTATGCCCAGTAACAGCTTCAGCTGGACTCACCACGGTCTGTGCTTTCCACTCTCTCAGGCAGGCTTGGCCTTGGTCATTTCAGAGCAGCCCAGAATCCGTGAGACCCTGAGCTGAGTCCTTGCTCTGCAGGTCAGAACTTCTTCCCTGTCCTCCTGGTGACCTCGTTATCTCTGCCATCCCTTTCTCTCTGAGCCAAGGAACTAATGTACAAAAATCTCCCCAGGAAGAGCAGAGACCAGGCTGAACTCTGCTGTGGAAATCAAGCTCCAAAGGGTATATAGTTGGCAAGCCAGGCAGCCACTTGTCATTGTCCATGGGTGCCAGGGGAGAGGAAGGAGGGGGGTCAAGGGAAAGAAGAGGGGCAGGTGGAGGGAGTGGATGAAGAGGGATGGGGAGAGATTTCCCAACAGACTGGGAGCTCTATGAGAGCAGGAACCAGGCTCGGATCATGTCTCCACAGTGGCAAGCAACTGGCACATAGTAAGCACTCAATGAACTTTTGTTGATTGACTGATTTATTGTTTGATTTTGAACAAATTCACCTAGAGGAGCTATTTTGCTTCTTAGGAGAGACACAGCTTCTGGAAAACATATAGAATGGCAGTTCTTTGGAGATGTCTAAGCAGGGCCATGGGAGGGGTCTAGACTGTGCACTCCAGGGAGGTACCTCCAACAATCCTGTGGCCCGTGGTCAGTCACCAGTGTCCCACGGAGCATTAAAGGTGGAAAGATGACTGAGGATGCAGGATGTGCTCCTGGATGTGCTGTGTAGTAATTTCTTGACTTGTGCTTGCTATTCATATCACATTCGAGGGGGATACCTGCAAGGTCCAGGATGGCAGCCACTAGCCACATGTGGTTCCTGAGCACTTGCAATACAGCTAATCCCAAGTGAGATGTCCAGCAAATATAAAGTAACCTGGGCTTTCCAGACTGGGAGAAAAGCATTAAATATCTCATTAATACTTTTTCATATTTATATGTTTGAAATGATACTATTTTTAGATATGTTGGGTTACATAAATATATTGTTAAAGTGAGTTTCATCTTTCTTTCTTCTTTCTTTCTTTTTACTTTTAATGTGTCTACTAGAAAATTTAAAGTCAGGGCGGGGCAACCCATGTCAATGCGTTGTAGTGCTACCTGTGGGGGAGGGGTCTAAGAGGGAACAGTGCCGCTTGTTCAGCTCCCCACTGGCTTTCAGTCACTTCTGCTACCCACGAGCAAATGTGGCCCTTCTGGTACTGATTCTCGGTGGGTGGGTTTATGCATATTCTAGGACCCTGTGGGTCTCTCCAATGAACTCTCCTGTGAGGCTGGGAGTTTCTCCTGCCTCCTCAACACCCACAGGTTTTTTCAGTTAGAGGTTTTGAGGTTTTCTTTCCCTGCACTGGAACCCTGGGTTGCATGGTCTTTATTTCTCCCCAGTTGTTCCTCCCAGTTTACCCAAA
The DNA here is from genome assembly GCA_004026765.1 of Micronycteris hirsuta. Lineage (NCBI taxonomy): Eukaryota > Metazoa > Chordata > Mammalia > Chiroptera > Phyllostomidae > Micronycteris > Micronycteris hirsuta. The sequence continues at coordinate 49,380 of PVJI01010351.1, read as the reverse complement.
TGCAAATGTAGGACTGTCTGCTCCGCCAGCTGCTGCCTTGCCGCATGTCCTCTCCACCCCTGCTGCCTGTCTTTGCCTCTCCAACCAGTCTTGTTGAATGTTTCTTCTTTAACTCCTGAGTTGTCAGACTTCCATACAGTTCAATTTTCTGTCAGTTCTGGTTGTTTTTTGTTTTTAAATTTGTTGTTGTCCTTCTTTTGTTTGTGCAAGGAGGCAAAGTGTTATCTACCTAGGCCTCCATCTTGGCTGGAAGTCTCAATAATGATTTTAAATGTAAATGGATTAAATGCTCCAATCAAAAGACACAGGGTAGCTGAATGGATAGAAAACATGACCCACATGCTGTCTACAGAAGACGAACCTCAGAACAAAAGATACTACAAACTGAAAGTGAAAGGATGGAAAAAAAATATTCCATACAAATGGAATAAAAAATCCCTGGGTTAGTAATACTTATATCAGACAAAATAGACTTTTCTCTGATATAACAAAGGCCATAACAAGTGACAAAGAAAGTCTCTAAAGTTATCAATCCAACAAGAAGATATAACCCTTGTAAACATATATGCACCCAATACAGGAGTACCTAAATATATGAAGAAAATCTTGGTGGACACAAAGGGAGAGACTGACAGCAATACAGCCATAGTAGGGTATTTTAACATCCCACTGATATCAATGGATAGATTTTCTAGACAAAAAAAAAAAATCAACAAGAAAACACCAACCATAAATGACGCACAGGATTGGGTGGATTTAATTGATATTTATAGAACATTTCATCCCAAAGTAGCAGAAGTATTCATTCTTCTTTTTAAAAACATATATAGACATATATATGTGTATGTGTGTGTGTGTGTGTGTGTGTGTGTGTATGTGTCTGTGTATTTTACCCCCCTGAGCCACACAAGCCAGGACCATGGGTTAATTCTTTTTTTAAAGTATATTTTATTCATTATGCTATTACAGTTGTCCCAATCTTTTTCCCCTTTGCCCCCTCTGCCCAGTATCCCCCCTTCCCTCCAGCAATCCACCCCACTTAGTTCATGTCCTTGGGTTGTACATACCATGTACATTTCCCATACTATTCTTAATATCCCCCTGTCTATTTTGTACCTACCAATTATGCCTCTTAATTCCTATACCTTTTCCCCCATTCTCCCCTTTCCTCCTCCATGCTGATAACCCTCCATTTCTGTGATTCTGTTCCTGTTCTGGTTGTTTGCTTAGTTTGTGTTTGTTTTTGTTTTTTAGGTTCAGTTATTGATAGTTGTGCATTTGTTGTCACTTTACTGTTCATAGTTTTGATCTTTTTCTTTTTCTTAAAAAAATCCCTTTAACATTTCATATAAAGAGGTCTTGGTGATGATGAAACCTTTAGCTTTACCTTGTCTGGGAAGCACTTTATTTGCCATTCCATTTTAAATGATAGTGTTGCTGGATAGTGCAAACTTGGTGGCAGGTCCCTGCTTTTCATAACTTTGAATACTTCTTGCCAGTTGTTTCTTGCCTGCAAAGTTTCTATTGAGAAATCAGCTGATAGTCTTATGGGAACTCTTTTGTAGGTAACTGCCTCCTTTTCTCTTGCTGCTTTTAAGGTTATCTCTTTATCTCTAACCTTTGGCATTTTAATTATGATGTGTCTTGGTGTCGCCCTCTTTGGGTCCAACTTGATTGGGACTGTCTGCTTCCTGGACTTGTATGTCTATTTCCTTCCCCAAATCAGGGAAGTTTTCTTTCGTTATTTTTTCAAATAGATTTGCAATTTCTTGCTGTTCCTCTTCTCCTTCTGGCATCCTTATGATTCAGATATCGGCATGTTTGGAGATATCCCAGAGTCTTCTTATTCTCTCCTCATTTTTTTTGAATTCTTGTTTCTTCATTCTGTTCTGGTTGACTATTTATTTCTTCCTTATGTTCCAAATAATTGATTTAGATTCTGGCTTCCTTCCCTTCACTGTTCTTTATTTTTCTTTATTTCACTTAGTGTAGCCTTCATTTCTTCCCTTATGTGTTTGCCCTACTCAATGAGATCTCTAAGCATCCTTATCACCAGTGTTTTGAACTCTGCATCAGATACGTTGGCTATCTTCATTTCATTTAGTTCTTTTTCTGGAGTTTCAATCTGTTTTTTCATTTGGGCCATATTTCTTTGTCTCCTCATTTTGGCAGCCTCCCTGTATTTGCTTCTGTGTACTGGGTAGAGCTGCTTTGACTCCATCTTGGTGCACCTATTAAGTTGTAAGGGGCGGAGCCTTAGGTATTTGCCAGGGTAGGGCAACCTTTTTCGATGCTTTGTGATGTTGTATGTGGGGTAGGGGTCAGAGAGGGAACAATGTCTCCTGCTTGGCTCTCACCCTATTTCTAGTCACTTGCCCTACTTCCTGTAAGGGACTGGTGCCCTTCTAGCTGCTGCTCTGGTGCTGAATCCCAGAGTAGGTGGGTTTGTGTATGTTCTAGGGCCATGCGGGTCCTTTCAATGGACTCTCTTGAGAGACTGGTAGTTTATTCTGCCACCCCAACCTGTGCTGGGTTTTACAGCCAGAAGTTATGAGGCTTTACATTTCTGGTGCTGGAACCCTGGGATGCATGGTCTGGCCTTGGCCTGGGATGGCTCACTCCCCAGGTGTTCCTCCCAGTTTTTATCAGTGGATAACAGGTGAATGTGGTACCGCTTTTTCCACTGGCTGCCACTGCTGCCGCCTCACCACTGCTACCACACTGCGTCCTCTCCTCCCCAGCTTCCTGGATTCACCCCTCCTACCTTTCTGGATGAATATTTCTCTTTAAATCCTTGGTTGTCATACTTCCATACAGTTTGATTTTCTGGAAGTTCTGGTTATATTTTGTTTTGAGATTAGTTTTGATCCTTCTTATGGTTGTGCAAGGAGAAGAAATGTGTCTACCTATGCCTCTATCTTGGCCAGAAGCCCCTTATTTATTTATTTTTAGAGAGGGGGAGAGGAAGGAAGAAAGAGAGGGAGAGAAACATCAATATAGGAAACATTGATTGGCTGCCTCTCATTCATGCCCAGAATGGGGACTGAACCTGCAACCCAGGCATGTGCCCTAACTGGGAATTGAACCAGCGATCTTGTGGTTTGTGGACAATGCCCAATCAATCAAGCCACACTGGTCAGGGCTGAATATACATTAAGTGCACGTGGAACATTCTCTAAGGTAGACTACATGTTAGGACACAAAATAAGTCTTAATAAATTCAAGAAGATTAAAACCATATCAAGCATCTTCTCTGACCACACTAGTATGAAACTAGAAATCAATTAGAATAAAAAACTGAAAAACATTCAAACACATGGAGACTAAATAACATGTTATTAAGCAGTGAATAGCTTAACAATGAGATCAAGGAAGAAATCAAAAGTTACCTGGAGACAAATGAAAATGAACATACAACAAGAAAAAAATCTATGGGACGTAGTGAAAGCAGTCCTGAGAGGGAAATTCATAGCATTACAGGCCTACCTCAGGAAGCAAGAAAAACCTCAAATAAACAATCTAATCCTACACCTAAAAGAACTAGAAAAAATAACAATAAACAAAGCCCAGAGTAAGTAGAAGGAAGGAAAGTATTAATAAAAAGTAGAGTGGAAATAAATGGCATAGAGACTGAAAAGACAGTACAAAAGGTCAATGAAACCAAGAGTTGATTCTTTGAAAAAAATAGACAAGATTGACAAATCTTTTACCAGCCTCATCAAGAAAGAAAAGAGAGGACTCAAATAAATAAAATCAGAAATTAAGGAGGAACCTATAAGTTAAATCAGTGAACTGTGCATCATCCTGCAAACCAAAAGGTCACTGGTTTGATTCCAGGTCAGGGCTCATGCCTGGATTACAGGCCAGGTTCCTGGTTGGGGGTGGGCTAGAGGCAACCTATTGACTGATGTTTCTCTCACACATTGATGTTTCTCTCCCTCCCTTTCCCTCTCCCTTGCCCTCTCTCTGAAAATAAAAACTAAAAAAAAAAAAAGAAGTGAAAAAGGAGAAGTAACCACTGACAACACAGAAATACAAAGGCTTGTAAGAAAATTCTGTGAACAACTATGTGCCAACAAGTTGGATAACTTGGGTGAAATGGATAAATTCCTAGAAACACACAGTCTTCCAAAACTGAATCAGGAAGAATCAGAAAACCTGAATAGACCAATTATAACTAATGAAATTGAAGCAGTATAAAAAAACTCTCGGCAATCAAAAGTCCTGGACCAGATGACTTCACAGGTGAATTTTACCAAACATTCAAAAAAGAACTAACACCTACCCTTCTCAGATTATTCCAAATAATCAAGACAAAGGAAGACTTCCCATCTCTTTTTACAAAGCCAGCATTATGCTAATTCCAAAACCAGATAAAGACACTACAAAGAAAGAAAATTACAGGCCAATATCCCTGATGAACACAGATGCTAAGTTTTCAACAAAATATTAGTAAACCAGATCCAGCAATACATTAAAAAGATCATACATCATGATCAAGTGGGATTTATTCTGGAGATGCAAGGTTGGTACAATATTCTCAAATCAATGCCTGTGATACATCACACAAACAAAATAAAGGATAAAAATCACATAATCATATTAATGGATGCAGAAAAAGCATTTGATAAAATCCAGCACCCATTTAGGATAAAAACTTAGCAAAGTGGGAATAGAGGGATCATACCTCAACATAATAAAGACAATTTATGACAAACCCACAGCCAACATCACACTCAATGGGAAAAACTAAAAGCATTTCCTTTAAGATCAGGAATAAGACAAGGATGTCTGCTTTCACCTCTCTTATTCAACATAGTATTGGAAGTCCTAGCCACAGCAATCGGACAAGAAGAAGAAATAAAAGACATCCAAATTGGAAAGGAAGAAGTAAAACTGTCATTATTCATAGATGGCATATTGTATATAGAAAACCCTGAAGACTCCACCAAAAAATTACTAGATCTAATAAATGAATTTGGCAAAGTAGTAGGATAAAAAAATTAATATTAGAAATTGGTGGCATATTTATATACCAATAATGAACTATCAGAAAGAGAAATTAAAAAATAATTTTATTTATTGTTGGGACAAAAAAATAAGGTACCTAGGAACAAATTTAACCAAGGAGGTAAAAGACCTATATTCAGAAAATTTTAAGATACTGAAGAAGGAAACTGAGGAAGATACAAATAAGTGGAAGCATATGCTGTATTTATGAATAGGAAAAATTAACATCATTAAAATGTTCATACTACCCAAAGTGACCTACAGATTCAATGCAATTCCTATTATAACACCAATGACATATCTCACAGATCTAGAACAAATATTCCAAAAATTTATATGGCACCACGAAAGACACTGAAGAGCCACAGCAATCTTGAGAAAGAAAAATAAAGTTAGAGGTTTCACACAAACTAATATAAACTATACTATAAAGTTACAGTAATCAAAACAGCATGGTATTGGCACAAGAACAGGTATATAGATCAATGGAACAGAATAAAGAACACAGAAATAAACCAATGTCTTTATTGTCAATTAATATTTGATAAAGGAGGCAAGAATATACAGTGGGGTAAAGACAGTCTATTCAATAAATGCTGTTGGGAAAATTGGACAGATGCATACAAAAAAAATGAAACTAGACCATCTTCTTACACCATCTACAAGAAAAACTCAAAACAGATTAAAAACTTATATGTAAGTTGCAAAATCATAAAAATCCTAGAAGACAACATAGGCAGTAAAATTTCAGACACTTCTTGTAGCAGTATTTTTGCCAATATATCTCCTCGGGCAAGAGAAACAAAGGAAAAAAATAAAGAAATGGGACTACATCAAACCAAAAAACTTTTGCACAGCAAAAGAAACCATTAACAAAATGAAAAGGGAACCCACTGAATGGGAGAACATATTTGCCAATGATATATCTGATAAGGGGTTAATTTTCAAGATATATAAAAAACTTATACTATTGAACACCAAGAAGACAACCCAATTAAAAAGTGGGCAAAGGACCTGAATAGACACTTCTCTAAAGAGGACAAACAGATGGCCAGTAAACATATGAAAAAACACTCGATGTCACTAATCATCAGAGAGATACAAATTAAAACCATGCCTGTCAGGATGACAACTATCAATAAATCAACAAACACCAAGTGCTGGCAAGGATATGGAAAAAGGGAGCCCTTGTGCACTGTTGGTGGGAGTGCAGACTGGTGCAGCCACTGTGAAAACGGTATTGCGGTTCCTCAAAAAATTAAAAACGGAACTGTCTTTTGACCCAGTGATCCCACTTCTGGGAATATATTTGAAGAAACATGAAATGTTAATTCAAAAGAATATACGCACCCTTATGTTCATTGCAGCATTATTTACAATAGCTAAGATCTGGAAGCAGTCCAAGTGTCCCTCAGTAGATGAGTGGATAAAAAAGTGGCACATTTACACAATGGCATACTACTGAACTATAAAAAAAATAAACAGAAAAAAGAAATCTTACCTTTTGCTACAGCATGGATGGACCTGGAGATTATTACACTAAGTGAAATAAGCTCGTCAGAGAAAAACAAATACCATATGATCTCATTTATATGTGGAATCTAATGAACAAAATGAACTGAGGAAAAAAATAGAAACAGAGACACTGATAAGTGAAACAAACTGTCAACTGTCAGAGAGGAGGGTGTTGGGGGTGCTGAATGAAAGAAGGTGAAGGGATTAACCAAAGAAATCTCTCTCTCTCTCTCACACACACACACACACGACACATAGACACAGACAACACTGTGGGGACAGCCAGCGGGAAGGAGGGGTAGGTGGAAGTGGGCGAACAGGGTGAAATGGTCACACGATGCAGTGTGCAGATGTTTTGTTGAGTTGTACACTTGAAACCTGTATGATTTTGTGAACCAATATCACCCCCAATAAACTTGATAAGAAAATAAAAAATGAACTGACCCTTGGTGAGTCTTGGTGGACGAGTCCCTACTTGTCATGGGGACAGCCTGGCTGGTCCAGGACAGAGTGTTTAGTAAGCTGAAGCGTGGAATGCAAGACAAGGCTGAGAGCCAGTCAGGGCACATGTCCTGGAGGGCTTTATAAGCCATGATGAGAAATTTGGAATTTATCCTGAGGGCACTAGACAGACATTGGAGGGAAAGCAGGATAGAGACTGAAAATAAGGTAGATCACTGCCACCGCAAAGTAGAGAATGGATGGAAGGGACAGGGCTGAAGGAAGGGTGAAGTCGAGGGGTTGGGCAGTCTTCTGGGTGAGAGAGGAGTATGTCCAGAACTGGAGGAGGGTCCACGATGTGAGAGGGTAGAAAAAGGATGGGGAGGAGAGATTTAGAGGAGAATAGAACTGACAAGACTTTTATCTTGTCTGCGTGGATTTTGAGGGTGAATGGTAGAAAAACATCAAGAAAGACATCCCAAGACTTGGTGTGGAACACTGGATGAAGGATGCTACTCAGTAGGTACAGAGACAGATGCTACAGCAGGTTTAGGATAAACAAACAGTAGTCTACCATGCAAGGAATATTACTTGACCGTAAAAAGGAATGAAGTACTGATACATGATACAACATGGATGAACTTGAAAATTTATGCTACGCGAAAGATGTCAGATACGAATGACCACATATTGCACGGTTCCATTTATATGGAATACTTAATGGGTATGCTGATGTTTTGGGGGTGATAGAACTGTTCTGGAATAAATGGTGATGGTCACACCACTGAATTACACATTTTAAAATGGTTAAAGTGATAAATTTTATGTTATGTGAATTTTATCTTAATAAAAATTTTCATTGAAATAAAAGAGCAGTATCATTATTCAATGATGACTTTTTGGGGATACCTGAAGTTGGAGTGTCTGAGACATTAAGGGGAATGGCCCAGTAGGTATTTATGGCATTTGACTCAGTAAAAGAGGCCTCCAATGAAGTTCTCAGTGAATACATAGAACCACAGAGACGGCACCTCAGCCCCAAGCTGCCCCTGTCCTTCTTGTCCATTCTACCCTGGGAGCCCCTGCTGGCTGCATTAGGTCCGTGCCCATGGAGACAAAGGTTAGGTCACTCTTTCTGTTAATTATCAGTCTTCTTTCTGGTGCAGACTTTTGTATTTTCATGTGAGGAAATGAGGTTGGCTTAATGCACACACTGTATGACGAGAAGAGCTACCAGGGCAGACCCAGCCCACCAAAGACTTACACCTTTTGCCACAGAGCATGGCCTCACAGTCAGCTCTTCGGGAATAGGGATCCAGCTTTTTCCAGGGTCAACACTCAGAGTCACTCACTGGTTGGTTTCTCTTGGGTCACATATGTATATAACAAAAAATAGCTGTTTAATTCTCAGAAGTGGTAAAAATGCAAATTAAAATAATAGTATAAATTTTAAACTCTGAAACTATAAAATTGATTTTTCAAATACTTCCTACTGCTTGCAAAGATTTGTTTAAAGTGGTGTTGTGCTGGTTAATTTTATGTGTTAACTTGGTTGGGCCACAGTGCTCAGATATTTGTTCAAACATTATTCTGGATATTTCTATGAAAGTGTTTTTTGGATATGATTTACATTGAATTTATGGACTTTACATAAAGTAGATTCCTCTTTGTAATGTGGTGGGCCTCATCCAATCAGTTGAAGGTATAAGTAGAACAAAATTCTGACCTTGAACAAGAGGGAATTCTCCAGCAGCCTGCCTTTTGACTTCATCTGAACACTGGCTCTTCCTGGTTTTGTAGAAAATTTCCTCTGAACTTGAACTGCAACTCTTTTCTGAGTCTCCCGCTTGCCAGCATCCATCAGATTTTGGACTCACCAAGCCTCCACAATTGTAAGCCAATTCCTCCAAATCAATCTCTTTCTCTCTCTCTCTCTCTGTTTCTCTCTCATCTGTTTCTCTTGAAAACCCTAATACAGGTACTCATATATTGCTAGGTACAACATTTTTGAAAAACAATTTGGCAGTATGTATTGAGAGTCAATAAAGAATTTATACACTTTAATTCAGTAATACCACCTCCGGGAATCTATCGTAAGTAAATGATAACTGGAAGGAAAAGCTATTGGCATATTTATCATAACATTATTTATAATAGTTAAGCCAACCAACAAACAAAATATCTAAATATTCAATAATAGGAGAATAGTTAATTAAATTATGATATAACTACTTGATGAAACTTTCCATTGAATTATAGACATGTAGTGATATTGAAGATACTTAGTAAAGTAAAATAAAACAACTGATGGCAAAATTATATCTAGAGTGTTTTTCCAGCCATGTTAAAAAATATGTATACATGGATGAGAAATTGGAAGCAAAAAATTATTAGGGTTATTTATTAAACTGATAAGAACAGATACTGCACTTGATCTTAGCCAAAAGGCCGAGAAGCGATTATTATTAGGGTTATTTATAAGGAAGGTGGGTTATATGTGATTTTCCACCCTCTAATGCTAGGGTTTCTATAACATTTGTATATTGCATTTATTTCTTTTAAATAAAAGGAATAAAGGAAAAGAGGAAGGGAGAAAGTGAGAGGGACAGAGGGAAAGAGGGGGAGGGAGAGCGATTGAGAGGACACCTCCCAGTTACAAGTATTTTGGATGCTGTTTTGGTGGTGAGCACAGTTGTGCCTCCTGCCTCTACCTCCCCACTAACTCCCCTCAGGAAGGAAGTGAACACGCAGCAGCTCCTGGAGGGGAGGGAAGAGCTATGGTCCGGCCCTCCCTGTGCCAGCCACCTTTTCCTCCACACCTGGGTTCCTCCTCCACCTATCCCAGTCCTACTATCCTTCAATGCCTGCTCACACCTAATGATCTGATTAGCCAGAGTCTCTCTGCTGCTCCCCCAATGGGAACCAGGCAGGGGCCAGGGTTCAGCCCAGAAACTTGCCTAGAACTTTAGCCAACCAACTGATGACTAGTGGTGAATCCACCCAGTGTTGGCCTGGTCTACCTGGAGGCTCACATCTCTCCCACCCAAAGGTGGGGGAGAATGGAAACTCCTGGGTGTTTGCATATGCTTCTCCCTTTGCCTAGTTAATTGTTATAGTCTTGAAAGACAGCTAAATCATCACCTCTGGCAGGAAGCCTTCCTGGATACGCACCTCCCTGTCAAGCTGGCTCAGGCTGGGAATACCAGGAGGACAGAGGGTGGCTTCCCAGGCTCTGGCAGAACTAAAACTTAAAACATATTTGTCAACTGAAAATAATTACTCGTTTGTGATTGATTTGGCCCTCGGCCTCACGTCTCCCTGGGCCCACAATACCCTGCACCACATATGCTATCTTCTGAACAGCTTCTTTGATTAAATTTATGAACAACAGAGAGTGGAGAAATACTTTGGTGTTGTGACAGCCAAAACACACTGCTCAGCTCTCTTGCTGAGGTGACCATGATTGACTGACGCCCTAGCTACAGCTCCTCTGTATCCACCACCATCTTTGCCCAGAGGCCGTGCTTCCCCTGGGCTGCTCCCAGCCAATGCCTGGGCATAGTGAGGGTATAATGCAGGCACATTCCAGCAAGACATGAGACTCCTCCAGTGCGTGACACTGGCTTGAGGACATCTTATTGACCTGCTGGAAACCTTCTTAGACTGGGCTGCAGTCTGGGACTCTTCCTATCCAGTCCTCCTTCCTTCTCCCTTTCCCTCCCAGAGGTCATCGAGGTCTGAAGGTTCCGCTCACCCTTGGGGGCTCCTTCCCTGTGGTAGCCAGCTTCCAAGATGGCTCTTAATGACCCCATCTCCTGCATTTATGTTCTTACGTAGCCTCCTCTACCAGGGTTGATCTGCATGACCAGTAGAATATGACACAAGTGATAGTTTGTCACTTCTGAGATTGGGTTATAAAAAATACTGCAGCTTCTCTCTCTCTGTCTCTCTCTCTCTCTCTTTCTCTCTCAGAAGGCAGCTGCCATGTTGGTGAGCAGCTCTCGCCCACATGGCAAAGAGCTGAAACCTCCAGCCAGCTGCCCCATGCGTGAGCTTGGGAGCCTTTGGCCGACTGCGGTCCCTGCGGCCAGCTCACTGCGACCCTCTAGGAGGTCCTGGGTCAGAGCCGCCTTGCTGCGCCTCTCCAGATCCTGATCCTCAGCAACTGGGTGAAATAACAAATGCTGGTTGTTTCAAGCCACTAAGTTTTGGAGTAATTTGTTATGCAGCAATAGATAATTAATATGCTCCTCTTTTCCTTCTGAGGCATTTCCTCCTCTTTTTTGTGCCTGACCTTGTCATGGCATCAGCTTTTCCGAGGACCAAAACAACAGAGGTGTCAGCAGATGGCAATACTGTGAAAACAGCTAAGCTTTATTGAACTTGTAGCAGTGGTAGATGCTTTTAATCACCTATTAATTTCGTTAATCCTCACAACAATCCATAGTGATACTATGACTGTCTCCATTTTACAAGATGAGGAAACCGAGACACAGAGATGTTAACTCTTCTGACTGCGGAGAGAGAACCTAGAAGAGCAATAAGAGCTGTGGTTGGTTGCTGCAGGGGCTTCTGATTCTGGCTCAGCTGTGTGACTTTGGACAAGCTATTTCACGCCTCTGGGCCTCAGTTTCTTCCATCTACCTTGAACAACCCGTCTCTGAGGTTTGTTTTAAGGGCAATGCTAAGATATCACTAGGATTCCAAGAGTTAGACTAGTAAAACTAACATGTAAGAGATACGATCACACACACACACACACACACACACATACATGTGTGTGTTATGTATGAAAATATAAGTGACTCAAATGTCAACTGGAGTCACCCTTTCCTTGGGGTCTAAGGAAAATGTTGGATTAGGTCCATTCCACCTCCTTAATCAAGCCCAGGACTCCCACTAACACGGAGAATCCTCGGTGATGAGTGGGAACGGTGCCGCTCTGTGCCACCCCTCCCCCTCCAAAGCCCCCTTTCCTATCCTGTCTCATGGTGTCTTGAGCTCCGCCCTGCAAAAGGCTGTTCTGCTTTTCTCCCCTGTCCCTGTGTCAACCCAAATGGGAGACATGGCCTTTTTCTCCTTGATCTCTGCCACCACGCCCCACCCCGAGAAGGCACCCATCTGAGCAGAACTCAGACTGTGGTCCCTAGGTCACTGTCCTCACTGCATGGCCAACAGCTGCCTGTCACAGAGCAGCAGGCAGTCTTTCAGGCCTCTGCCTGGCCTACCCCTCCCCCCAGTCCCCTCACTCCAGCCACCCAGGCCTCCCCTCTTGCTGCTGCGTAGGGTTGCCAGATAAAGTACAGTATGTTCAGTTAAGTTAGAATTTCACATAAGCAACAAATACTCTTTAGTATAAGTATGTCTCAAATATTGTATGGGATATGTTATATTAAAAGATTATCCATTGTTTATGTGAAATTCAAATTTTACTGGACATTCCATATTTTTATTTGTTAAATCTGGCTTCCTGTCCTTTCCCAAGGCTTCTCCTTACCCCTGTAAGGTCAACCCTGACACAGACTCTGTTTGCTGTGTGAGTCAGAGCAGTTCCGGCCTCCCCCAGGGCTTATCGCCCAACCCAGCGCAGGCTCACGCCTGCTTCTCTGAATCCCTCGAGGACGTCTGCTCCTGTAGTAGGTAGTGCACCCACAGTTTATACATTTTTTTCTTGAATTCCTTTATCCTGTTCTTCTAAACGGCACTTTCCTCCTCTGCTGCCGCTGCAAGTCATCTTCAACACAAAAAGGCTTCCAGAGCTGACAGGAGGGTGTAGAAAGTCTGTCAATTGCCTGTGCAATGCAAATAACACTGATAAAGAATTTGCCAAGCCCCAGCCAGCTGGCTCAGTTGGATGGGTTTTTATCCTATACACCAAAAGGTTGCTGGTTCGATTCCCAGTCGGGGCACATGTATCAGGTGTGGGGTCAGTCCTCAGTCAGGGTGCAGAAGGGAGGCAACCAATTAATGTTTCTCTTTCTCTCCCTCTCTCAAATCCATAAACATATCCTCGGGTGAGGATTAAAAGTTTTTCTGCCTGAGAAAAACTTTTCTCAGAGCAGAGGCTAGGAGGCTGAAGTGTGTGGGCACAGCTGCCCACTTCCCCGAAACCATCCCTGGTGTTAGCCATCCAAGAGTGTTAGGTAATAGGAGGGAAATGGTTTTGAGGTTAAATAAATTTGGAAAATTTCTGCTAAAGCTGTGCTCATTTCGGAGGCTTGAATAGGCCAACACACATTGTGAGTTTTCAGGAGGAGGTGAAGTATGCATCCTTCTCCAAACTTAATTGGTTTTAAGAATCCTTTTCCTGTTCATGCAAGAGTGTTCTGCTTTGGGAAATATGGCCTTTCACTCCTTTCTCCCCTGATTCTGATCCCAGGCTCACCAAATTACCTAATTTGAGTCTTCAGATACCCAAGAAGTTGTGAAGGGGACACCCTGTCATCTAATTTTTGCAGAGGGACAGCTCCCACTGAAGACCAGTAGACTGGAACAGGGAAGAGTAAATCAATAGGCATTATGCATTCAGCCAGTTTGAGAATTCTATCTTACATTTGCAGTGAAAAAATGCATTCTGATTTATATATCAGCTAAACTCAGGGGTTTGCTTAGCAGGGGTCATTTCCTCAGAGGCTGGGGCATTGACAAAACCGGTCTCTTGGCTGCTGGGCTGAAAGCACAGGCCTAGCCACAGTGACTACAAGGCCCCTTGTGAGTCCTCCCAGAGCACCTTCCAGCTCTGGAACAATGGGCTTTAGGAAATATGTATTTTTTTTTACAAATTTTTATTTCTTCATTGACATTTGATATTATTTTATATTAGTTTCAGATGTACAGTATAGTGATTAGACAGTTATATACTTTATACACCCTATAATTCCAGTACTCACCAGACACCATGCATAGTTATTACAATATTATTGACTATATTCCTTATGCTGTACTTTACATCCCCATGACTAATGCATAATTACCAATTAGTACTTCTTAATCCCTTCATCTTTTTCACTTATCTCTGCTGTGGATCTTTCATAAATGTTACATTTTCTGAGGGCCAAAGCGGTCGTCATGGGTCAGCCATCTTGGCGATGGACAAAAGGCCAGTTAGTGGCCTGAAGCGCACGAGGACGGAGAGAAGTGAGAGAACAGGAAGTACAAGGAAGAGGAGGCATGACTCAAGGACGTGCGAGGTCAGACACGGGCAGGTTTGGTAAGTGCCCAGTACGGAGGTCAGGGGGGACAGGAAAGTGTGGGGAATAGGAAGACAAAGGAACTAGGCTGCTGTGGGCCTGGCTTCAGAGCAGTTTCAGGCTGAACCAGGAGAACCAGCCAGGAGGGGACACGTGCCCTAGCCGGGGAGACAGAGGGACAGCTGAGGGTCTGTGCTGCTGTGGTGGGTTCTGCAGGGTGACAGAGCACAGAGGCCACCCCAGGGGAAGGCCACTTCTGGGGAGTTCTCACACCTGGGGAGAAAAGGCCCACGGATGGTGTGAGGGCCTGACTGGGGTTCTTGGTGGTGGCAAGAAAGGTCTGGGGACTGAGGACTCAAAGCCTCCCCTGCCCCATCTTCCCGATGGACACCCCTGTCATCAACCACTGTCATGGCCCTGCTCTTCTGACCTACCCAGGTTGTGAGAGGAGGGGGAGGTCCTTGTGGGTCTGTGGACAGTGGTGAGACTCCCACCCTAGGTGATCCCCCAACATACCTCTGCCAGGATACCATGGCAGCTGATTCCATCGCCTCCTCCTGGCCCGGGGCCAGAGCTCACAGCCACCTCCTCTCTGCCCAGCATAGAGGAACTGTGACAGCACCCCTCCCCACACCCCATTCCCCACCCAGTTCTCAGAGAAACCCACATTGAATCTTATTTGAAACATTTTCTTACTTCCTTGTTCCTCTTGGCACCTGGGTCACTGTTGTTCTGGCCCAAAACACTCATTGTGCTAGCACTCTCTGGAACCGGGGACCCACCCAGACAGAACTGAGAGCAACACTGTCAGAGCTGGAACGACTTCTGGACTATAGCGACTGATTAGTCCAACCTCATTTCACAGAGGAGGAAGCCAAGGCACAGAGCGGGCAGTAGCTGCTGAAGGTCACACAGTGGCGAGAACGTTCAGGCTCTGGGACCTCCCAAAAGCAAAGCAGTGCCATCCCAGGGAGCCCCAAGGATCCAAATCCAGAGGTCACTTTGTCTCGCCTCCTGCTTCCAAAGGCCCGTGACAAGAGGGGTTGCTGCTGTCTCACAACTTCTGGTGGGTGCAAGGACCACCCTGTCTGCCATTGACAAGTCCAGCCCGGCTCCCTCCCACATTTTTTTATTCTCTGACTTAACATAGGCCATTGACTAAACAGCTTCACTTAGTTGAGCCTCGGTGTATTCATTTGGAAAAGGGGAGAATGATACCAGTAACTCTTCTTCTTCCCAGAGGTATTGTAAAGCCAAAATGGGATTCAGATGCAAAGCCCTGTGGCAGGGATGTGTGAGGCCCTACAAGGTGATGGGCGAGGGGCACCTGCACCTCTGCCCTTTGGCTCTGAGAAGGCCGTGGCTCTGTGGCTGTGGGGTCCCACCCACCTCTGAGCCACTTGGACCCTGGCTTCACGGACACTGTTCCCTTGTCTGCAGGGTCCTTCCTCCAGTCCTCCTTGCACCCATCTGACACCACCTTCCTTTTATAAGAGACAGTGTCCCTGTGGTTTAGAAACCAGACAGAGCTCGATTCAAATGTGCACCAGTCAGCCTGATGGACAGTTTGGGTCTCAACAGCTTTCCCTCTTCTTAGGAAAAGTCCCAGATCCTTGAAATGGTGGTAAGATCTACATCTGTATTCCTGAAAGTATCCTCCTCTAGCCACCTGCCTCAGCATCATTTGGGGAAACAGGTAAAAGTGTAGGTTCTCCGGCTGAGGCTTGGTGGAGGGAGGACTCTAGAGCCAACACTGAGATCAGCTTCCCCAGAGATTCTTATGGCCATAGGTGGTTTTGAAAACCTGAAGGATCCAACTCCTACCCAGCTCTCTAGCCTCATTTTACTCATCCCGCCCATCAGCCCCAGTCCCTCTGGCCTTCTTCAGATCCTTGATTAGGCAAAGTTTCTGTCCACCTCAGGACCTTGGCGCACACCAGTCCTCTGCTCACAGCTGTCTCACCCACCGCCACCGGCTAACTCGTGTTCTCCTTCAGCCCGGTGCAGCCGCCCATCAGCCTGCCCCTCCACCCGGCTGAAGTAAATGCCTCGCCGATTTTCCCTGGCACACTCCCTGCTTTTCCTTTGCAGCGCTTATCACCACTATAATTGTTTGCTTGCCTGACCAGACTGATGAGGTCAGAGACTGGCAGTCTTGCTCCCCACTGATGTTCTAGCCCCATACCTGGCACAGATAGGTACTCAATAAACATTATTTATACAATAAAACAATCCCTGTGTTTATTTTTCTCACCTGTAAAACAGGATAACACCTACTTCAAAACATTCCAGTGAATGAATAGAGATAATATGTCAAAATGCCAAACCCGGTGGATGCTCAACTCATGGTGGCTTTAAAAAGCAAAACAAAGCAGCAAGTCAGTGGGATAACCATCATGAAAGAGCCAGCATGGAGCTTTATTGTTAGTACCAAATAAATTCTCTGTAATGAATGGTACGCTCAATTTTATTTTTATTTTTTCAACTTAATTTATTTATTTTTAGAGAGAGGGGAAAGGAAGGAAAAAGAGAGGGAGAGAAACATCGGTGTGTGGTTGCCTCTCCTGCACCCCCAACTGGGGACCTGACCCACAGCCCAGGCATGTGCCCTGACTGGGAATCGAACCTGCGACTCCCTGGTTCACAGGCCAGTGCTCAATCCACTGAGCACTCCAGCCAGGGCAGTTTGCTCAATTTCTTTACCTGTGTATGTGGTGGCACTGGTTACCACTCTGTGGGGTCGGGGGAGAGAGGTGAAGGGCAGAGGTTTGTGTGGCCTGGGGCTGCCTGCTGGAGGGGCAGGCCTGTCCAGGAGCTGGTCCAGGCCCAGAGGAGTTGGAGGGCATGTGGCTGACAATACGCA
The DNA here is from genome assembly GCA_004026765.1 of Micronycteris hirsuta. Taxonomy (NCBI): domain Eukaryota; kingdom Metazoa; phylum Chordata; class Mammalia; order Chiroptera; family Phyllostomidae; genus Micronycteris; species Micronycteris hirsuta. The sequence goes on along the minus strand of PVJI01010351.1, from coordinate 32,361 downwards.
GGTCACAGAGCTGGCTTCTCTCTCCCCAAGCACAAAGGATGGCTGCAGGATATACATGAAGCCTAAGTGGATGTGATTCCACCAGCCTTCATGGATGGCTTAGCTTAGTAACGGCAGAGATGACTTGCGTCTCATCTTACCCTACCAGACCAGGGGCTCCTCAAGGCAGGTGGCTAGGTCTTTTTTATTCCCTGATTGTCTTCCCCAAACCCGGCACAGAGCCAGACACATAGTGGGCACTCAATAATTATTGAATGAATCTATGGATGAATTAATGAGTGACATGACCTGGCCTGGTGGCCTCAGTCCTGGGTGTGGGTGTGTATGTGTGTGTCACACATCAACGGACCACGGGGCTGGAGAGAGGATGACTTCAGAAGAAGCGGTAGAAGGCAAGGGTCTGGGAGCCTGAGAGTGGAGGGTGGTTACTGGTCTAAGTAGAGAGAGGGGCAGGTAGGCCTTGACTTGGGGATGACACGGGGGATGCCTTCAAACATGTGATGTGCTGCCCAGGGAGGAGAGAGCTGCAGGGTAAGTTGGAGTTTGTTAGACACAAAAAAATATACATCTAGCAGTTTCCACTGTCAAAAACCAGCACAAAATGTAGTGAATTCCTGTCACTAGAAGGGCTCAGCCGGGGCTAGGCAGTGCTAGGTGAGGCTGCTACAGACCAGCATGTCTCAAACTTTGTTTTTTAAAACTATAACCTACATAAAAATACGTTTCATGCTGCAGTCCTGGGCACGCACACACACAGGTGGCCCACACCATTGGCAGGAGGCCCCATGGCTCGGTGCTCAGCACCAACCTTGGGAAAACCTTGCACCTGTCGGCCTGGAAGCCCCATCAGGCCCGGGCTTCCATAGCTGTCTTCCTTTTTCTTTTTAAAATGTATTTTATTTATTATGCTATTACAGTTGTCCCATTTCCCCCCTTTATTCCCCTCTGCCCTGCAGACCCCCTCCCACCCAAATTCCCCTCCCCCTTTAGTTCATGTTCATGGGTTGTACATATAAGTTCTTTGGCTTCTTCATTTCCTATACTAATCTTAACCTCCCCCTGTCTGTTTTCTACCTACCATTTATGCTACTTATTCTCTGTACCTTTTCCCCCTCTCTCCCCCTACCACTCCCTGTTGATAACCCTCCATGTGATCTCCATTTCTGTGGTTCTGTTCCTGTTCTAGTTGTTTGCTTAGTTTGCTTTTGTTTTTGTTCTGGGGGGGTTGTTAATAACTGTGAGTTTGCTGTCATTTTACCATTCATATATATTTTTTTAATTTATTTATTTTCAGAGAGAGAAGGGAGGGAGACAGAGAGGGAGAGAAACAGCAATGCATGGTTGCCTCTCACATGGCCCTCACTGGGGACCTGGCCCACAACCCAGGCATGTGCCCCGACTGGGAATCGAACTGGGACCCTCTGGTTCCCAGCCCGCGCTCAATCCACTGAGCTACACCAGCCGGGCACCATTCATATTTTTTGTTTTTTCTTAGATAAATCCCTTTAACATTTCAAAGAGTAAGGTCTTGGTGATGATGAACTCCTTGAATTTGGCTTTATCTGGGAAGCACTTTATCTGCCCTTCCATTCTTTTTTTTTTATAACTAAAGAACATTTATTTATTCTGTAGCAAGACTTTATCTTAGGACGTAACTAAGCTGTGTCAGCGCCCTCCACCCCGACTTGAAGAAGGGCTAGTACAGTCAATGTTATAAAGCAGATATGAATATTAACTGACAAAGACATACCCTTCAAAATCATAACAATGTTTAAGTAAAAAAAGAAAAGAAAAGAAAAAATAGGGGGTGATGGGAGTTTCAGATTGAACAAGACCCTCACATTTCATCTAACACATCCAACCCTGACTCGAGTGTACCAAAATGGAAACAGGGTTACTACAGTACAAAACCTCCACTACAGATTGCTGTACACACCTGTGTTCCATGCCCACCCCCAAACCCTAATGCTTCCAGCACAACTACTTCCCGGCCTGTTGGGCCTGCCGGCGAAGGAGCACATAGATCTTCTCTTTAATCCAGTCTTTGTTGTAGGGCTGGTATGTCTGGGTATCAGCTCGGTAAACGAGACAGCTGAGGTCTGCCAGATCATCAATAAAATTAAACAACTGGCTGATATCATATGTGATAGAGGGGCTGTTGGGATTCATTCTCTTCAGATGTTCTTCATACATTTTACAAACGCCTTCCATGCATTCATTCACTGATTCATATTCAGCATAAGTTCTGCCTTCTGGCCTGTTAGTAGGCTGTACCAGTAAAATGGTGTGAGACATCGCGCCAAACTCCATCGCTGGGGACACCACCACCTCACACGAGCTTAGCCACAATGCCACCAACAGCCCTGCCCTTCCATTCTAAATGATAGCTTTGCTGGATAGAGTAATCTTGGATGTAGATCCTTGCCTTTCATAACTTGGAATACTTCTTTCCAGCCCCTTCTTTCCTGCAAGGTCTCTTTTGAGAAATCAGCTGACAGTCTTATGGGAACTCATTTGTAGGTAACTGTCTCCTTTTCTCTTGCTGCTTTTAGGATTCTCTCCTTATTTTTAATCTTGGGTAATGTCATTATGATGTGCCTTGGTGTGTTCCTCTTTGGGTCCAACTTCTTAGGGACTCTGTGAGCTTCCTGGACTTCCTGGAAGTCTATTTCCTTTGCCAGATTGGGGAAGTTCTCTTTCATTATTTGTTCAAATAAGTTTTCAATCCCTTGGTCTTCCTCTTCTCCTTCTGGCACCCCTATAATTTGGATGTTGGGATGTTTAGAGCAGTCCCGGAGGTTCCCAAACCTCTCCTCATTTTTTTGAATTCTTGTTTCTTCGTTCTTTTCTGGTTGAATGTTTTTTTCTTCCTTGTGGTCCGCACCATTGATTTGAGTCCCAGTTTCCTTCCCATCACTATTGGTTCCCTGTACATTTTCCTTTATTTCACTTAGCATAGCCTTCATTTTTTCATCCAATTTGTGACCAAATTCAGCCAATCCTGTAAGCATCCTGATCACGAGTGTTTTGAACTGTGCATCTGATAGGTTGGCTATCTCTTTGTCACTTAGTTGTATTTTTTTCTGGAGATTTGATTTGTTCGTTCATTTGGGCCATTTTTTCCCCTCGGTGCACCTGTTACATAGCAAGGGGCGGAGTCTTAGGTGTTCACCACGGCAGGGTAACCCATGTCGTTGTGTTGTGGTATTATATGTAGGGGAGGGGTCTGAGAGGAAACAATACTGCTTGCTCAGCTCTCCACCAGCTTTCAGCCACTTCCCCTGCTACCCACAAGGAAATGTGGCCCTTCTCGTGCTGATTACCAGGTGGGTGGTTTTGTGTATGTTCTAGGACCCTGTGGTTCTCTCCCAAGGACTCTCCTGTGAGGCTGGGAGTTTCTCCTGCCTCCTCAACCCCCACAGGTTTTCCAGTCAGAGGTTTTGAGGCTTTCTTTTCCTGCACTGGAACCCTGGATTGCATGGTCTTTCTTGCTCTGCAGTTGTTCCTCCTGGTTTACCCATACACAAATGTGGGACCACCTGGTCCGCCAGCTGCCACCTTGCCCAGTCCTCCAGCCACCGCCTTGCTGGGAGTCCTCTTCACCCAGGCTGCCCATCCTGCCCCTCCTACCGGTTTGGATGAATGTTTGTTCTTTAACTCCTTGGATGTTGGACTTCCATAGGGTTCAATTTTCTGGCAGTTCTTGTTATTTTGTTTTTAAATTTGTTGTTGTCCTTCTTTTGGTTGTGTGAGGAGGCAAAGTGTATCTACCTATGCCTCCATCTTGGCCAGAAGTCTGGGTCAGTGGTTCTGATTGGGGTGTTAGGAGTATGCAAAGACAACTTAACAAACATGGGAGGCAGAGCAGCAAAGCAGAAAAAGCACTGGAGACATGGGTTCAAGGCCCACACCTTCCTCTTACCACCTGAGTGAACTTGAACACTCTTCTCCCTTCCTTGGTGGAATGAGGAGTGTGGACTACATGATTGCCAATGCCTCTTCCAGTTCTAAAATTATGTTGAGATTCTTTTTTTTCTTTCAGAATTTAAAGAGGGAAGCCTAGCCATAGAACACAGCAAATCTGGGCATCTAGATTCTCGGTTTTTGACTTAGCTCTGTTGCTACCTTCCTGGCCTTAGTTTTCTTCTCCTTAAAGTTGAGTGAATGGATACATTTAGATTCCCAGGTCGCAAGTCAGTGCTTCTCCTTTATCCCCACCCTTGCACTCAGTATGGCCCCTTCTTCATGAGGATCCTGTGCCCAGAGGGCCTTGCTTCGGTAGGCATTATATCCCCATCTGTGTCAGAGGTAAAGTGAGAAGGAAAATGAGCTAATTGGTGTGAAAATGCTCTGCAATTTTAGTAAGGGCTGAGAAACCCAATCCTGGGAGAATAATGGTGGCTCTTGTGTGGCCCAAATGCCAGGTCTCCTGCTTTCACCGTGGCCTGTGGGCCAAGGCCTCAGGAGCTAGGCTTCCCCTTTACCACCTCAGTGCCCTCCTCTGCAGTAGCACTGATAGCAACACACAACACACTCCTGATGCAGGTCTAGTCACTGGCCCCAGTGTCAATTCCATTTGTCTGCATCTTTTGCAGTATGAGAATCTTGTCTCATCAAGCAGATCACACACTTCTCATGGACAGGGACTCTGTGTGGCAGGGTCCCAGGCCCACCAGGCACACACACTGTTGCCAAAAAGTTGAGTATGGAGCAGTGGAAAGAGAACTTGGAGGTGTGTAGATAGGTTTGGATCCCAGCTCAGAGGGCCAGTTTCTGTATCTGTGAAATGGGCATCCTCTTTTAAGTGAATGTTTCAGGTTAGGTCCTTCTCTAAGCAAACACTGAAATGGAGTGAAATGAAAGGCTTATTGGGGAGTAATACTTATGATAGGAAAAGAAAGGAGGCAGGAGTGGGCGGGGGAAGCCAACAGATCTGACAAAGTCACAAGGTCCCTGCCAGCCTTACGGGGTGCTCTCGAGTGAAGACTGCCTGTTAGAGGAATCCCGTGAGGGTGGAAATAGCCAGGATCTTGCACCATTGCCTTGCTCAGTCATTGGCCCAAGGGTCGCCCCAAGAAGAGCTTAATGTTGGTTTGACAGCTGAAGCCACCGTGAAGGAGCTAACAGCTGGAGGCTGTCAACTACTCTTCTCGCAGCTGGAACTGAATCCTTTTTTAAAGGTGCATCTCCATGTCTGCCTTCAGAAAACAACACAGATCAGCACAGAGTGAGTACTCAGTACATGTTAATTTCCTTCTTTGCTTTGGAGCCAGACACACCTAGTCTCGAATTCCAGCTTTCTGACTTACTGTGTGGCCTGGGCAAATGTGATCAAGGAAATTACTATCCCCCAGTTTTACTTGATCACCCAACCTGGACCATGACTCAGTGATGACGAGAATAAATGTTCATCTCCCTGAACCTCAGTTTTCTCACATGTGAGATGGGGAGAATTATACGCACCTTACAGGGTAATGGGAACATATACAGGACCTGACACTCTAATTACAAGTCTTTTTATTCAAGACTTAATAAATCAAACTAAATAAATGTCTGCCTTCCTGCCCATCTCAGTCTAAATGCTTTAGTGTGACCAGAAGTAACTTTATTAGTATCATGAGGGTCTGTTGAGATATAAATTATATTGAGGTAAGTGATTTTAGGGGGCAGGGGACTCCCAAAATTGGTTAGCTTAAAAAGGAAATCTCCCTTTAAGATCTTTTCTCTTTTTTTTCTTCAGATTTTATTTAGTTTTTTGGAGAGATGGGAAAGGGGGGAAGAACAAGAAGGGGAGAAACATCAATTAAGTGCTTTTTGCACACACACCCCCAGTGGGAACCTGCCCCACAACCCAGGTATGTTCCTGACAGGGAATCAAACTGGAGACCTTTTGGTTTGCAGGCTTGTGCTCAGTCCACTGAACCAAACCAGCCAGGGCTCCCTTTAATATCTTAACTTTGCTGTCCAGAACCCAAGCCATGTCTGTTCAAACAAAACTTGTGTCTTCCTTCCATGCGAAAAAGTTATAATCTCATGCTTGCTCCAGTTTGCTTATACCCTAAGTCCAGACTGAGTTATCTTGTCCCCCCACCTCCCACCATGGAATGTCAACTTAAACTTGATTTCGGATCCCTGTCCCTGGGAAAACCCAGTCATCTGTGTTTCCAGGAGGTCTCCTCCAGACAGAGCTCAGAGAATCTACTTGTTTCCTCCCCTCCTACTCACCTCTCTCTGTCCCTATCAGATACCTTGGGGGGCAGGGAGGGGGAGAGAGAAGGAAGGAAAAATAGATAAAAAGAGAGGTATTTATCACAGAGGCCTAAAAGCGTCTCAACTCTGGAAAATTTGCCAGTTAAGATGAAGTTGGGCTCTGAGAGAAACTGAGAAGGGAAATGGAGGTAGGCGAGGAGAAGATGAATTATATTTGTATGTGCCAATGTCATAAAACCCAAAGGGGACACAGGAAAGACCTTGGTGTGTAGATAGGCCTGGGCATTCTTTTCCAGACTCTTCCTCCTCCTCTTCCCTGGCTTCCCTCATTGGTTTCTTTTTTTTTCTTCCAGAATTTTACATATATTTTTAGTTTTTATTTTTATTTTTTATTGTATTTTTCCATTACCACTTAGTCCCCTTAAACCCCTTCCCTGCCCTGCAATCACCATGCTGTTGTCTGTGTCCAGGAGTCCTTTTTCCTTTTTGCTCAATCCCTCCACTCCCTAACCCCTCTCCACCCCCCTTCACTGTCCTCCTGCTCTCTGTCTATCTTCCCTCACTTGTTACTACCTGTCAGAATGAAATGAGGAGCTGAGGAGCCTAGTGCCCTCTACAGGTGTCTTAACATTTGTGAAGCGCTTTAACATTTATAGACTCTCTCTCTTCTCACAACCTTTTGGGTAGGTATTATTTGGCACAGATTCTCTACTTGGTCAAACTTTAATCAAGCTCCCGAAATTTCTTCTAGGCCCATCTGTGTACTTCTTTGTAAAGTCCAGTTTTAGTAAGAACCGTGGTAAATCAGTTTAGCAAGAGTGTTTCCTCCTCAATATCTGGTCATCCACAATGTCTGATCAGGTTCTTCATACTCTACCATTCCCCACGTGATGCCTGATCACTCGGGCCTGCCATCAGCAAAAAATCCTGTTAGGTTGGTTTAGCCAGAATCCCCCTCCCCTCTGATGTGTTCTCTTAGTCATTTTTATTGACTGACCCCCTCCCTGCTCCTTGGCTATGAATTCCCACTTGCCCATGTTGTACTTGGGAATTGAGCCCAGTTGTATACCTAGGTCCCTTTTCTCCTATTGCAATAGTCCTGAATAAAATTCCCCTATGGCAATAATCCTGAATAAGAAATAGTCCTGAACAGCTTTTACCATTTCAACTACTGTCCAGCTCTGGCTTTTCTTTGACATATTACCCTTATTTTATAAATGAGGAAAACAAGGCTCAAAGAAGCTGTGACTTGCCTTGGATGACAGAGGCCAGATATCCTGGGTTGCAGTCTTGGCCACCACAGTGGCCTCTGGAGAGAGCTCTGCGCTTCTGGCCTTCCTTGTATTGAAAAGTGAGAGGTTATCTGTGTTAGGTCAACAAGATGTCCCACTCTTACTTTGGTCTAATCTGGAGTGCTTTTTACCCCTCTCCTGTAGATGTGAAACTGAAGTCTAGAGAATGTCACCAAACAAAACACACAGCAAACAAAATACACAGCAAGTAATAGGGAGAATTCATGAGCACGGACTGACACAAAAAAATAATTAAGAAAACCAAGTTGGGGCCCGGCTGGTGTAGCTCAGTGGATTGAGCGCGGGCTGGGAACCAGAGGGTCCTGGTTCGATTCCCAGTCGGGGCACATGCCTGGGTTGCAGGCCAGGCCCCCAGTGAGGGCCACGTGAGAGGCAACCATACATTGCTCTTTCTCCCTCCTTTCTCCTCTCTCTGAAAATAAATAAATAAAATCTTAAAAAAAAAAAAAAAAAAGAAAACCAAGTTGGGCCTTGGTGTCTATGAAAATTCTCTTCAGTTATATCCTCCTCCTGTCCTGTCTAGGTGCTCTAGGCCTAAACTCTCTCTTTACTTCTGCGAGTTTCTTGCTCCCAGGAAGAATGAAGTCAACCCTCCAAGCAGAGGTGGGAGGACTGATGGGGACACCATGCTACTCCTCTGTAGTATCTGAATTATAACTGGAAGGTCCAGCCTTTGGGCTTTGGCTATAATTGGACTTTGAATTTCAGAAATCAAGTAGCCAACAGGGTGAGGGGTCCTTTTGGTCCTCTGAGATGGCACCACAGTGTTGGGCATCTACTTCTCCTTGGGCAAGGTTACTACTGCTGAGGAATGTAGAAATGTCAACTCCGCATCCTGGACTGCACCATGTCTGAGAGCCTGCACTCCCTGCTCTGGGACTATTCACTCCACAAACCCCACACTTAGAATCAAGTCTTCAGGGGCCAGAAGCAGGAACTCTCACTGTGCCAAAGAGTGGGGGAAGGTCTCCATTGTTTTCCTTTGCAGAGCTACACCAACTGTCTTCTCTCACCTCAGAACTCTGTTTGGCACAAACTCTGCATTTGGAACTCTGCCAGGAGTTCCTATTCTTTTTTGGTGCCTGTGAATCCCAAAAAGTCAATATGAAGTGACCTGAGATCCAACATCTCCATTATACCCTCCTTTCCTCATGTGGTCACGATTACTTCTACCCAGGTTCTACCCATCCCAGACCCCTCGAGCTTCTCTCCCAGGTTGCCATGGCTCTCCAGACCCTGGCTCTGTGCTCCCTCAAGAAACCCACCATCTGGCCAGGGTCTACCATGTACCTGGCACTGAGCAGATATCCTAACCCTAACACTCCTTCCCCAAAGTCACATACAGAGTATTTCTGATTCCTGTCTCCCACCCCACATTGTTGCCCCTGCTCCCCATGTTTCTTAGGGACTCCTCAAATCTCACTCCTTTTCCTATTCATATAGCCCCTTCCTTCTACATTTTCCTCTACCCTTCTTCTGGAACAACCCAGCTGCCTTCCACTAAGTCCAAAGCTCCAGCAGGACAGGGGCAGCCCTTAGGGAGGCAGGAGAGGGCCCAGGATCCCAGGCCAGAGGGTGGGCCACTCATTCTTAGTGTTCCCTGGTTTCTATTTCCTCACATCCCCTCCCCTCCCTCCTCCTACTTGGCTCAGGCTGACCAGGAGCAGAGCAACTAGTACGTAGGGTTTTTCCTGGTGGGGGAAGGGGGTGGAGTTTGAAGAAAGAAAAGACAGGGCAAGGATGATTGGCATGGGGCGCCACCTTCTTTTGTCCTCTTCCTGTGATATTCTGGCCCCTCAGGAAAACATACCTGTTTCAGGCCAGCAGCTGGTGGGGACAGGTTCACCTCTGCTTCTCACACCACTGCTCCGTGCTCAGTCCCGGGGGAACCTGAAGAGCTTTTCTGAAGCCATGAGAGGAGCACACTGGAGCAGGGACCCCTCCATGTTCCTGAGTTGCCTATGTTCCTGCCTCCTCTGGCCAGTGGTCCCAGGTAAGTGATGCCCTTGGGGCGGCATTCTAGGGAAAGGGAGACCATCAGGGAAGCTGGGGCCTGTCAAAAACAAGGGGTGGAATGAGAGAGAGAGAAAGAGAGAGAGAGAGGCATGAATGGATGGACAGAGAGGGGACAAGATGAGAGAGAGGGGAAGAATGCTAGAGAGAGAAAGAACAGATAGAGACCGAAATAAGCAGAGAGATGTCTTGGGGGCAGGAATGCCCTGGTTTGGGGAAACCCACTGGGGGAGCTAGCACTTCTTTTGAGGAGAGAAAAAGACAGGCAGAGCTATAGAAAGATGAAGAAAGGGTTGAAGAGAGAAACCGATGCAGAGAAAAACAGGAAAGCTAAGTAACAGAACCAGGAGAAAAATTTATATAAAAATGTAGAGACAGAGGAAAAGATGAATGAGAAACAGATGAATCAAAACAACTTAGACACACAGAGAGGAAAACGATCAGAGGAGACAGGCAGAACGGAAAGAAAGAGGCAGCCTGGCGAGGAGAAACAAGGTGGGGACTAGAGGGCCGCAGAGACGAGGGCAGTCAGCTTCTTGCCTCCGACCTCTTCTTGGGCTAATGTCTTTAGGGCAGGGCTCTTAGCCTGGGTGTTGGCCTGGGCCTACCCCACACCCCAACCTCCCCTCTGTGTATGGAACTAGTGTGGAAGCAAGGCCTGTTGCAGAAGTTCTCCCTGGGTCCCCAACAGGCCTCCCCTCACCACCTCCTAAGCTGTCCCTCTGACCTAGGTATAGGTTTCATTCTGTATTTCTGGATGTCTCAGTCTTCTGAGGATCTGGGGCTCAGGGGATTGGGAGGGGTCAGAAGATCAAACCAAAGGTATAATCACAGCTCCTTCCTTTGCTCAAGAAGCCTGGAGAGGCTTTCACTCAAGGAATAATTTCTTGGGGAGCAGACCAGAAGGAACAGGCTCTCTTACAGATAGTAAGAGACATGATGCTGGTGAAGGGGAATATTCTGCCTTCTTTGAAATGTTTGAAGGCTTAGCTAAAAGCAGACGTCCCCATCCATTCTCCACCAATCCCCTCCCCTACTCAGCGTACAGGAAACAGCAGCCAGAAGGAACCTTCAGAGCCCAGCCACTAAGAGTCCTGTCTTAGGGGAAAATAGATGGATGTGGAAGAAGGTGTGTCCATGGGAGTCATGACTATGGGCAATGGGAAGAAGGTGGTTTAGAGTTAGGGGCCCTGGGACCCAGTCTTGGTTTTGCCACTAACTGATCTTGTTCCTGTGACCAGGTCCCATTGTATCTCTCTCTCAGTTTCCCTACATAAAAAGTGGGGTGATGATTTTCCATGATTTAAAGTCAACACAACAACTGTAATTGAACAACAATAAAGTAATTTAAAAAATAAATACGGTCAATACAAGAAGTGGTACCAGTTCCGCACTTGGTCCTGTGTAAGAGTCGTCAAGCTCAGGAGAAGCCAGGAAGTCTGTGGAGCAGAGCCCAAAGGGGCAAAAATTGGAGTGGGGTCAGACAGGAAAGCGAGGTGGGGAGCAATAGGGTGTGAAGGGTAGCAGGACTATGAAAGCGGAAGGGAGTCCCTGTGATAACCCTGGAGAAGTGCGGGGATGCCCTGCAGTGCTAAGCCCTGTGTTTTGTTGAAGGGGACAAAATGGAGAAGGACCAGGAAAGGAGGGGCTGTGAGGTGGGAAGTGGCACCCCAAGCAACTGATTGAGCACCAGGAGGACATTGTAGGGAAAAGTAGTCTCCACTTGCCAACCAGTTAGTCACTCACATCTTCTAGTGGGAGCTTCTGGGAGGGTGGAAGATGGTTGGTACCATTGTCTTGGATCCCTGAGGGAACTCATGGGTGATCTGTCTATATTTGAGTCTAAGCTCTGTTTCCACACTTACTTGCTGCCAACACCCTTGCCCAGGCCAAAGAGAGAAACCCCAGGGTTTCCACAAAGGCACCACAGTGGTGAGGGTGTCCTTAAGGAAAAGCCCTGACTCTTGAATTTGAAAGGAGAAAAAGAGAGTGAATACAGGTGGGCTGGGCAGGGAGCCAACAGGAACTCTGTGGCTACCGGTGGCTCTCAGCAACAATGACTCAGAGGAGGGCCTGGCAACCCTGATTCCATACCCTACAGTGATAAAACTGGCTCAAAATAAGCCTCAGTCTCTAATACTATCAGCGGCCCAGTAACCAAGGAGCCACCACCCTATGGGGCCACTGGAAGGTTGTATGCGGCTGTAACAAGTGTAGGACAGGGGAGATCCATAGTCACAGGGGGCCCCAGAGGGAAGGGTCTCCGGCTCTCTCTCTCCCGGAGAACCCCCAATCTGTCTGTTGGTCTGAGAGAGGCCTACCCAACTTGCCACCAAGGCCACCAAAACCCTCCACAGGCTATCTGCACCATCCCTCAAACCTTCACTGTGCTTGGGAACACCCAAAAGGAGAGAGTTTCTGAACAAGAGACACTGACAAAAAAACTAAGCAAATTTAGGCCAATTGTTGAGCAAAATGTACAGTAAAGAGCAGGAACTTCAAATCAGAAGACCCCACGTTAGGGTCAACACTTACCAGCCCAGGGGACTTGAACAAGTTCCCATTAATTCACTGTTTCCATTGGCAAGATGCGTCAGATGGGAAGAGGCTGTAGAGAGGGTAAAACAAAGTATAAAGTGGAAGAGTCATGAAATCTAGTTTGAGAGAGGAACTACTCCATTTTAGAGATGGGAGATTAGGGGTGAGGAGGGTGATGGAGCCAGGAATGCAATGGGCACCTCGGTCAGCTCAGAGGCATTTCCATTCATCCAAGGATCCTTGAGTCTCTAAAAACGAACCCCATCCTTCCTGTGGGTTTGCAAGGGCCAGCTTGGTTTATTCAGAAGGTGGCTCATTTTATGAACCGAATGAACGCCAGGTCTTCCATCAGTCAGAGGCCCTGCTCTAGCTGATACTGCCACTTCATGGTTTCTCGCCTGGCAATCTCCTCCACACCCTTGGTTTCTGGGCTCAGCTCCAGAGGCAGAGGCTATGTCAGCCGTGCTTTATGTGTGAGGGATTTATGTCTTCATTACCAGGAGAGGCCAAGAAGCAGTTTGCCTTTTATGTGCTAAAACAACCGGGTTTGCTACTGTGTCTGTTCTCTGGTTTTGTGGAACTGCTATGCTTCAGATAGGCGTGTAATGCAGCTCTCAGAGCCACTTCTCTAAAGACCAGGACTGAAAACATCATAGGCCATCTCTCCTCCTAGTTCCAACCTTTTGCCTCTAATGTCCATCCTCCTTCTTACTAAGCTGAATTCATGGCAAGCAGACACTTAGTCATCGTTGTATCCCCATTCCCCAACATGGTGCTAAGGAGTTGATTTGAAGTCAACTCAATTTATTGGCACTTTATGGAGGTTTAAATACTAGCCTTTTCCCTTGAGACTCTAAACAGGTCCCAGGAACTGAGCATACGTGTTGTGCGTGTGGCCTCCACAACTGTGGCCTTGCTCACATGGAGGGCACTGGCTTGTGCTACAGGTGGCTCACTACCCCACACGGGCATTCGTAAGGTCTCTGTGACATCTACTGTCTATAGAGATACCCCCAAACAGAGCTGCAGTTTGAGTTCTAAAAGTCCTGTTGGTAAGTTTGGGGAAATTCAGAAGAGGAAAGAGTTTGGAGTTATTCATTTGCTGACCTTCTACTTGTGCCAAGTATTCTGGACACAAAAATGAGTAAGTCATGGTTCAGACCTCCAAATAAAAGGCGCAACTGGGACTAGAATCCAGTCTCCTGAATCCTTGTGCACTGGGTTTGCATTGCAGCCTACAACACTTTACAAGAAAACCTCCAAACCAGCTCAGCCCATAAATGGAGGAAAAACAGAAGCATTTACAACCCCTGCTGATATATTCATTTGTTCACTCAGTCATGCATTCACTCATCCATACATTTGTTTTTTTAAGTATATTTTATTGATTATGCTATTACAGTTGTCCCATTCTTTTTTTCTCCCTTTATCCCCCTCCACCCTGCACCCCCCTCCCATCAGCACCCCCCCACCCCCCGCCGCTTAATTCACGTCCATGGGTTGTACGTGTAAGTTCTTTGGCTTCTCCATTTCCTCAACCTTCCCCTGTCTATTTTGTACTTACCATTTATGCTTCTTAATGCCTGCACCTTTCCCCCCATTCTTCCCCCTTCCCCTCCCCACTGCTAACCTTACATGTGATCTCCATTTCCATTATTCTCTTCCTGTTCTAGTTGTTTGCTTAATTTGGTTTTTTTTTTTAGGTTCAGTTGTTGATAGTTGTGAGTTTGTTGTCAGTTTCATACATTTGTTAATTAAACTACTATTTAAACAGTGCCTACCATGTACCTGGCATTGTTCCAGGGCAGCACTGTGTGTGTACACAGTGAGGAATGGAACAGACAAGGCCCAACCTCTTGGATATAAGATCTGGCACACAGAGAGATGTAAAATATTTACAGAAAAATTTTGACCTACAAATGTCATGTTATAAGTATTGAATAAAAATTATGATGAGAGTAAAATAGGGAGACTTTGTTTAGATTAGTAAGTCTAGGAAGGCCTCTCTGAGGAAGTGCTGTACACGTGAACTGAGCCCTGAAGGCTAAGTAGTAAGCCGGATGGAGGGCTGAGGTCATGCCGTGTGAGCTAGGCAGGGGGAAAGCACCTTGAGTCAAGAAAGAGTTTGACCCTTTGGAGGACTTGAAAGAGGTAGACAGGTACTAGATCATGCAGGACCTTATAAGCTATGGAATGGGTTGTGAATTTAAGGAACTAAAATGTACAGACAGTTATGGGTTTTAGGTAAAGGAGTAGCATGATTGGATTAGAACCTTGGAATAATTTGCTCTGGACACTGTGGAGGAAAACAGATTGGAAGAGGGCAAGAGTGAAATGGCAGACCAGGTAGGAGACGGCTGCAGGGGTTCAGGCAGAGATGCTGTGGTTTGGCCTGCTGGTAGCAGTGGAGATCTGGGAAGGGAATGAACAAGTATAAAAACAATAGTAAGTGGAAGTTCTCCCTTAATAAGGACACAGGCTCAAGGGTAGCTACCTCTGCAAGGATCCCAGAAATTTATGGAGACCAAGATAATAGGCAGCACAGAGTGCCATTTATCAAACTTAGGTACTGAGCTAAGCACTTTACATACATTACTCCATTGATATTACCATTATTTACATCATCCCACTTTTAGAGGTAAGGACCCCAAGCATCAGAGAGGTCAAGTAACTGGCCCTGGGTTGCATGGTGAATGTTGGTTGATTTAACTCTAGAACCCATGCTCTTAACCACTCGATGGCCTTGTCAGATTTTGCTGGTACTTGTCTATCTCAGACTCCGAAAGAACCTTGTTTGTTAGGTGGTGTCAGAAAGTACCGTATGTGTCAGGAATCACCAAACCACAATAGCTACTATGACACAGCTTTCCCGCTTCATTCCCTCCTCCCCCAAGTCAAAGACCAGCTGACCTGTGTTCTGAGGCAACTGGAATATCAGAAACGTCACTGACATCATTACAGCTTTCTCAAGTATCCCCTTCGTTTTTTTATTGGTAAATGGAGCCACCTCCTTTGAACTGACCTCAGTAACACTGTTATTAGGTCAATAACTCTGAGGAAAATAATTTAGAGTCCACCCTTTACGATTGGCTCCGAGACAAGAATCTTATCTCTCCTTTCCAGCTATACCACTGAAGTCACACCTCAAACAATGCCTATCAATAGGCATTTCTTCAGCTTAGATATCTCCATGGGTTATTTGGCTTAATTTCTCCCAGCATCTGGTGTGACAAGCACCAAGGTTACTCCTGGTAATAACCCCAGAAACACCAGAACCAAGCCAACAAGTGTCAAAGCCCAGCTTTCACCATATGCTTACCAGCACAGCTCCAATTTTCTCTTCCCCCACAGCTTTCCCTCCTCAGAAGTTCAGTCTCTAGCCTCCACCATCTTGGTTTTGGAGCTCACCTCTCCCTGGCTTCATCCAAAAGAGGCACACCTTCCTAGCCTAGGGCTGCCCACAGGAGTATGGCTGCCTTCTACCATCATGCTAGTCACACCTCCCAGGCCACAACCACCAGGTTGGTCTCCTCCTGGCTTGGGACTGATGTGACAGGCAAAGGAAAAACAGGTACAACCTCAACTTCTCTCCAACCTCAGCTAAAGGAACCAAAGAGATGGGGACATGTGACTTCATAGATTCAACGGAGGTCTATGAAGTAATTCCTGTGTGCCAGCCACCGTTCCAGGTGCTGGGGATAGGGCATTTTGAGGTAGCTTCTCTTCTCATCTTGGTTTCTAAGAACAATGGAGGAAAAATGCCCAGCAATCCCAACACTGGTCAGTTTCTGTTTCTGCTAAGGTAACAGCAGGAACACAAACAAACAAACCACTGTCACCTGTCACAGTCCCTACGGCAGCATCTTCAACAACCATCATATCCATCAGCTCATACCAGGCCTGAGGGGCAGCTCTGGGTGCCTGCAGCTCTCAAACCCTGACCACGAAGAGACAGAAGCCTGAAATCACCCACAGCCTCGGAACTTCTTGGAAATTTCA
Organism: Micronycteris hirsuta; assembly: GCA_004026765.1. Lineage (NCBI taxonomy): Eukaryota > Metazoa > Chordata > Mammalia > Chiroptera > Phyllostomidae > Micronycteris > Micronycteris hirsuta. The sequence goes on along the minus strand of PVJI01010351.1, from coordinate 16,288 downwards.
ATATTTGGACACAGAATCTTTATCCTTGATCTTGGGAAGTGCCAATCTGTGTGTAACAGTTTCCATAGCCTGCGTCCTCCTCTGTGAGAGGGGCTGAGGCGGCATCCAGACACGATGGTGGGAGGGGTGCTGTGCGGATTCTGAAGCTGGGACATATACACACAAGTGGCCCTGGGCTCCCTACATGGGGCAGCAAGGCTGGTGGTTCTGCCTCCCTCCTCCAACTTCCTCACACCTTTCAGGGCACCCGCTGCCCATCTGGGAGTCAGTTTTCTCTTCAAAGCCATCGTTGCAGTTCTGGGCTCTCCTTGGCTCTATACTGCCCTAGGCACAGCCTAGTGAAGAGTCTCACAAATCAGGAAATAACAGCAGAAAAGTGAAACTTTGTCGGTGAAATGGCTAATGGGTTCCTCATCTCCAGTTCCAGGAATAACTCAAGACAAACAGACCAGGCACTAAAAATAAGCCTCTGCCCACAACATAGGCATGCAAGACACAGGCTTTGTTTTCTCTTCAGGGAGTGACTTCATTACTTTGCGGGAATGTTATCTCTCACCATCATCACCATTTCTGCCAACACCTCTTTACCTCAACAGCACACCCATCACCTCATCATCCCTGTGGGCCACACAGAAGAAATGCCTATTGACACCATTGACCTTGTCACCCCTGCAGCCCTGAGAGGACTAGGACAACTGCTAGACATCTCCCACCAGACACAGTTCAAGGGGGCTGGGGGGACCACCTTGCAGAGGTAGCAGAAAAATCCATGAGGGCTCTAGGACTCAGAGTGAGGAACACCACGTCTCAGTGCCAGCTCCAGTGTCCTCACTGTCCCAGAGAGAACTTCTTTAAAATGACCCATTTTGGGTGATACCACACTCATGTCTTCTGACAACAGTCTTGTCACCCCAGGGGTCAAGAGCCATCACAACTCACTCTGAAATCATCACAGAAAAGGAGACAATAGGAAAAATGTCAGAAATATCCTGGAGTCAAATCATTGGCCCCTGAAAATGTGCCAGACTCATCTCCAGAGTCAGATCACTGCACATGTGGCAGGCCAAGAACTTAGGGCAGGTCAGTCATCATTTCTTCACTTCTTACATCAGTTCTTCAGAGGAAGGGTTATAAGAACCCAACTGTAGTGAGGCCATGCACTCGATAGCAGTCCCACTACTGAGCCACAGATCACACCTTCCAAGTCTTTGCTCTTACCTGTGAGCCCCAGCCCTGTCACTTACAAGTTATGTAATATTGGGCAAGTCACTTAGCCTCTCCAAATCTCAGTTTTCCTCATCTATTAAGTGGGGATACTATTAACTAAGAGAAATTATAAAGAACTATACAAATAGATGGTATCAACACAACTGTGTGAGTCATAAATCCCCAGTGAGTTGATACTCAAGGACTCAAAGTGAAGACAATATCTTCCATAGAAACTGCCTGTGGGGTGGAAATGACTTGGTAGTGGGCATTTCTCATTACAGAAATCATTCTACAGTGCAAACAGACCCCACTGAGAAGACTCTTTAAAAAAAAAAAGATTTTATTTATTTTTAGGGAGAGGGGAAGGGAGGGAGAAAAACATCTAACCTGTAATCCAGGGATGTGCCCTGACCAGAATTGAACTGATGACCTTTCCCTTTGCTGGTTCACTTTGTGGGTTCACTTTGCAGGACCTTTCACAACTGAGCCATGTCAGTCAGGGCCATTGACAAGACTCTGGAACACTTCTCAGCCACAACCAAAGGAAAGTTAGCTAGTTCCAAATGTCCTCCCTTTGAGAACACACGCTTCAGGACCTTGGTTTTCTTATCAGTTGTGAGAGGACTACAGGAACAATTCTGATCACTGTTCTCTGTGGCTCTGATAAGACAACTCAATCCTTGCCCCCAGGATCCAAGCAGCTGCTTCCAGGGCAGGCAATACAGGCCTTTTCTAAAGCAATTTCTGCTAAGAAAATGATATAAGAAACTCTTTTTCCTGGTCTCCATGGCTGAAGATCAATCCAGCAACGATGTGATGAAAGCTTAGAGTCAAGGTGGGGAATGGAGGAGTCAGGAGGAGCAGTTAAGAGGCTGTGGCAATAGTTAGAGTAATGAGAGTAACACAGCAAAATGAACAAGAGACCATGATGGGAGGCATAATTTGGAGGAATAATAGTTGGTGCCAAACTATGATGTTGGGGACAAGGAAGAAGAATCAAAGGTGACTCAGGGGATTCTGGCCCCAATATCTGGGGGACTGATGTTACAATTAACAAAGGAAGGAGGATAGAAGAAACAGTTCAAGGAAAAGTTCAACTTAGGCATGTTGCTTTTGACAGACCAGCCAGGAAACCCCTGGACAGGCGAGTCTGGAAAATGGGTGCAAAGTCAGGGTAGTATTATAGATTTGTAAGGCATGAAAATAGGTGAAATTTAGCCAGAAAAAAAAAAGTGCGGAGAGGGAAAGGACTGGAGATGACATCCAGAAGACTGACTTCATCAGGGATCTGACAAGAGAACAGTAACAGCAAAGAACAGAAGGAACAGGGAAAGTGTTGGGTGGAGAATTGTCTGGCTTCAAGGAGGGCAAGTCTGTGCAAATACCATGGAACACTGTTCAAGAAGGGAACACTGAGGTAGATGTTCAAAATGAATATTTGTTGAATGTATGAATAAATGGATGGCACAAAATTTTACAGAAACTAATAGGAATGAGAAAAAATTGTTTTTGGAGACTAAAAAAGAGTTTTTTGGTAACTTTTGAGAAAAATGTTTTCAGTGAGGTGATTTGGGTGGAGGGCACGTTTTGAGAAGTAGATGATGAAAAAGAAGTGGTGCTCATGGGTGAAACAAAAGAGGGGGATAAGGAGAAAATAAGACCCATGAAAGACTTTTATTTTGGGTCAAGAAAGCCGTAAATGTGATTGTCAGACAAAGAGAAGGAGCAATGCAGAAAGAGGCTCTTGGACAGAGAAAAGTGATGCACTGAGCCATCCAAGGAGGGAGGAGGGGAGCAGACAGGGCAGTGTGTGTGTGTGTGTGTGTGTGTGTGTGGCTCTTCAGTGGAGATTTAGCATCTCTTTTGGTGTGAGATAAGGGGCCCGATGAAGGCAGAGACTTTTCCAAGTGGAGAGGGTTCTGGGACATTGAAGGAGGTCAAATAAGATGGTTTTGGTCTTTTCAGTGAAGTAGAAGATTAAGTGTCATAGAGAAAGTAGGGAGAGGAGAGGAGAAATCTATTTCTCTCAGATACCAATTCTTCATAGTCAAAACCCTAGCTCTCTGCTCTGCAAATGTTATGTATTTGGCCAGGGTGAGAAAAACAGGCTTCGGTTGTCTCACACACTGATGGGAACTGGGGAGCCTGACTTACATTCTGGTAAAAGACTAGGTCAGTTCATTCCAGCAAAGCTTGAGCAGCAAGAATAAGTCTGGGGATGTTCTTTAGAATAAAGCTTAATCACCACATTTCTGTGCCTTACAACCTCAGTAAGGTGGTTTTAGTGTACAATAAATGTTAGGAGCAGACACTGTTATTTTATTTTAAGGATAATATCTCTTTTTCTTTTCCTTAAAAATATTTTGTTGTTGTTGTTGGAGGGTACTGTTTCTTAAAATGTAGTTCATAAACCACCTGTATCAGAATCACCTTAGGTGTGTTAAAATGCAGATTCCTGGATTCCACCCCATATATAGGGCCTTGGACTCTGGTCATGGGCTTCAGAATACATTTTTACAAGCTCTCCCAGAGATTTAGATGCACCCTAACCTTTAAAAATCACTTTCTATTCAAAAAGAACTTTTCTGTAGCAACCACCCCCTGCCCCACCAGGATTACTAGCCTGAGAATAACCTACTCAAGTTTAAAAGATTGGGTTACCTGAAAACTGTTCTCCTAAATAGATGAATAATCCGTTGAAGGAGTGGCTTAAGATTTATTGTTTAAATGGTGGTGAAAGACAAATACAACACTGTAGTTTTGATGTAACCAATGCTAATCTCTTCCTTCTAGCAACAAACCCAGGAGATTTATAGTCTTGTTAAGACTGCACCTATTCCCCTCCTTATACAATAAAACTGTCATTGACGTGAAGGGGCTCACCTTGCTATTTGCTAGAGAAGGAGACTCTAATCAACACAGCCCATGACTAGTGAGTTTTTTAAATAAAGATTCAAAAGACAGGCACACCCCTGTTTGATGAGATTTAAAATTGGTATTACCAAAGATTTTTTCAAAGGGAGAGGGTATTAGGAAACAGGTACCCTCTCATATACTGCTAATGAGACTAAATCGATATGACTTTTCTGCAAAGAATGTATTAATGACATGAAAATTTTATAACAGTATTAACCAATAATTTCTCCTAGAGAAATTTATGTTAAGGAAGTGAGCTGAAATAATGAAAACAAAACCAAGTATTATACACAAAGATAGTCATCAAAACTTTACATGTAATAGCAATATACCTAAAACAGTAAGTTAATTATGGGCTATCCTTATGATGGAATATTATTTAATGTATAAAGGCAATATCCAGTGTTCCATAAAGGGCATGGTCACACACACTATCACAAATACATACTAGCAACATGATGGAACAAAGATAAAGTAAATTTTTTAAAAGATATTATTTATTTTATTTTTAGATAGAAGGGAATGAAGGGAGAAAGAGAGGGAGAGAAACATCAATGTGTGGTTGCCTCTCACGTGGCCCCCACTGAGGACCTGGCCCGCAACCCAGGCATGTGCCCTGACTGGGAATCGAACCAGCGACCCTTTGGTTCGCAGCCTGCACTCAATCCACTGAGCTACACCAGCCAGGGCGGAACACACATAAAGTAAATTTTCTTAAGGAAAATATGACAAGCAAAGAAGCAATATGCTTCTCAATTTCTGAGCTCTTATTCAATCACAGATAGGTGGGTATAGCTGGATACATTCAGGAAGTGCTCCAGGAGAGAGACCTACCCCTGTGCTGCTGCTATAGGGAAATGGGAACAGTAACAAAGAAAGGATTCGGGTTGAGGGAATGCCTTTGTTAGAAAAGGGTCCTTTAGAGCTCAGCAAAGGATGTTGATATGGAACACCTAAGATTTTGCTGTTGGGCTTAGCCGCCCAGTCCCCCTGAGTCACCTCCTCTATGCTTCCAAAAGAGGGAAGAGAAAAGAACTACCATTCAAGACATAAAATATTTGTCTATCTTCAGGCTATGTGTACAAAAAATAAAAACATGAAGAAATGCTCATGATATCAGGTAAAGTTTAAAAACAGGATATAAGCCCTGGCTGGCGGATTAACTGCCAGCCTGTAAACCAAATTGTCACCGGTTCGATTCCCAGTCAGGGCACATGCCTGGGTTGCAGGCCAGGTCTCCAGGATGGGGCACGTGATGGGCAACCACAGTTTGATGTTTCTCTCCCTCTCTTTTTCCCTCCTTTCTCCTCTCTAAAAATAAATAAATAAAATCTTAAAATATATATACATAATTCATGCTTAAAAATAAAAATAAAAACAGGATATAAAGTTATAAATTCTGTAACTTAGAAAACTGTATGTTTTTTTAAAGTGTAGGAAAAAATCCTGGAAAGACACATAACAATGTGCTTGTTTGGGTAGTGAAATTATGGTCTCTCAATTATTTATATTTTGTAATTTTTATTTAATGGGTATGTTTTCTTTAATATATTTTATGCTGTATAATTATTTTAATATGCTGTGGAACTTGATTTGTTGCTATTTTATCAAAGATTTTTGCATTAATGTTCATAAGGAATATTGGTCATAGTGGATATAGTATTTCTTCTTATAGGATCTGTATCTGGGTTTGGTATCAGGATAATACTTGTCTAAGAAAATTAGTTAAGAGGTGTTTCTTCCTCTTCAATTTATTGGAAAACTTTGAGAAGAATTGGCATTAGCTCTTCTTCAAATGTTTGGTAGAATTCATCATTGAATCCATTAGGTCCAGGGTTTTTATTTGTTGGGAATTTTTTAAATTGCTGATTCAATCTCTTTACAAGTTATAGATTTATTCAGATTTTTAATTTATTCATTATTTTAAAAATTATTCAGAATATTTCTTTTACAGTTTTCATGTTTTATTCTTTTTTAAAAATTATACAGTATTTTATTGTTCACGCTATTACAGTTGTCCCAATTTTCCCCCTTTACACCCCTCTGACCAAGCCTCCCCACCCACTCCCTCAGGCAATCTCCACACTGTTGTACATGTCCTTGGGTCATTCATATATATGTATGTGTGTGTGTGTGTGTGTGTGTGTGTGTATGTAGTTCTTTGGCTACTCTATTTCCAGTGCTGTATTTTACATCCCCATGACTATTCTGTACCTACCAAGTACTTCTTTTTTTTTTTTTTTAAAGATTTTATTTATTTATTTTCAGAGAGAGGAGAAGGGAGGGAGAAAGAGCAATGTATGGTTGCCTCTCACATGGCCCTCATTGGGGTCCTGGCCTGCAACCCAGGCATGTGCCCCGACTGGGAATTGAACCGGGACCCTCTGGTTCCCAGCCCATGCTCAATCCACTGAGCTACACCAGCCGGGCCTGTACTTCTTAATCCCTTCACCACTTCACCTATTGCCCCACACTCCCAATCCCATCTGGCAATCAAATGTTGTCTGTGTTTATAATTCTGTTTCCACTATGCTCATTTGTTTATTTTGGATTTTTAGATTCAATTTTTGATAGATATATTTATTACCATTTTATTATTCATGTTTTTTTTCTTCTTCTTCATCTTAAAGAAGACCTTTTAACATTTCATATAATACTGATTTGCTGATAATGAACTCCTCTAGCTTTTTCTTGTCTGGGAAGCACTTTATCTGTCCTTCAATTCTAAATGATAGCTTTGCTGTCTTCTGGCCAAGATGAAGGTATAGGTAGATACGCTTTGCTTCCTCTCACAACCAAAAGAAGGATAACAACAAATTTAAAAACAAAAACAACCAGTACTTCCAGAAAATCAAAATGTATGGAAATCCAACAACCAATGAGTTAAAGAAGAAACATTCATCCAGACTGGTAGGAGGGGCAGAGACAGACAACTGGGGCAGAGAGGATGCATGGCAAGGTGGCAGCTGGCAGACTGGGCAAGCAAGGCAGTGGCTGGAAGTCCCACATTCATGTGCAGATAAACCAGGAGGAACAACTGGGGTGCAAGACAGACTGCACAACCCAGGGTTCCAGTGCTGGAAAAGAAAGCTACAAAACATCTGGCTGTAAAAACCTGTGGGGGTAGTGGTGGTGGGAAAAACTGCCAGTCTCACAGAAGAGCCCATTGGAGGGGCCTGCAGGGTCCTAGAATGTACACAAGCTCACCCACTCACCCAGGAATTAGCACCAGGGGAGCATCTCAAAGGGCTCAATTCGATTGTGGGTAGTGGGGGGTGTGACTGAAAGTGGGGTGATAGCTGAGCAAGTAGCATTGTTCCTTCTCTGACCCCTTCCCAACATACAGCACCACAATGCAGCAAAGTGGGTTGCCCCGCCCTGGTGAATATCTAAGGCTCCGCCCCTTACAATGTAACAGGTGTGCTGAGACAAAGAAATATGGCCCAAATGAAAGAACAGATCAAAGCTCCAGAAAAAGAACTAAGCAACAAGGAACCAGGAACCAACAGTGAAGAGAAGGAAACTGGGACTCAAACAAAGATTTTGAACAGAAGGAAGAAATAAACATTTAACTGGAACAGAATGAAGAAACAAGAATTCAAAAAAATGAGGAGAGGCTTAGGAAACTCAGGACAACTTTAAACGTTCTAACATCCAAATCATAGGGGTGCCAGAAGAAAAAGAGAAAGAACAAGAAATTGAAAACTTATTTGAACAAATAATGAAGGAAAACTTTCCCAACCTGGTGAAGGAAATAGACATGCAAGCCCAGGAAGCTCAGGGAGTCCGAAAGAAGTTAGACCCAAGGAGGAACATACCAAGACACATATAATTAAGTTACCCAAGATTAAAGATAAAGAGAGAATCTAAAAGCAGCAAGAGAAAAGGAGAAAGTTACCTACAAAGGAGTTCCCATAAGAATATCAGATGATTTCTCAAAAGAAACCTTGCAGGCAAGAAGGGGCTGGAAAGAAGTATTCAAAGTCATGAAAGGCAAGGACCTACATCCAAGATTACTCTATCCAGCAAAGCTATCATTTAGAATGGAAGGGCAGATAAAGTGCTTCCAAGATAAGGCAAAATTGAAAGAGTTCTTCATCACCAACCCCTTATTATAGGAAATGTCAAAGGGACTTATCTAAGAAAAAGAAAATCAAAGCTATGAACAGTAAAATGACAACAAACTCACACTATCAACAACTGAACCTAAAACAAAAACTAAAACAAACTAAGCAAACAAGTAGAACAGGAACAGAATCACAGAAATGAAGATCACATGGAGGATTATCAGCAGGGAGGGGGCAGGGGGAGAATGGGGAAAAGGTACAGGGAATAAGAAGCATAATTGGTAGGTACAAAACAGATAGGAGGAGGTTAAGAATCATATAGGAAATGTAGAAGCTGAAGAACTTATATGTACGACCCATGGACATGAACCAAGTGGGGAAGGGGAATGCTGGAAAGAGGTGGAGGGGGATAAAGGGGAGAAAAGATGGGTCTACTGTAATAGCATAATCAATAAAATCTACTGAAAAATAAAAGAAATAAATGATACTTTTGCTGGTTAGAGTAATCTTGATTGTAGGTGCACTTTTCATCACTTGGAATATTTCTTGCCAATCCCTTTTGGCCTGCAAAATTTCCTTTGAGAAATCAGCTAACTGTATTATGGGAGCGACCTTGTAGGTAACTAAATACTTTTCTTTTTTTAAAGTATGTTTTATTGATTATGCCATTACAGTTTTCTCAATTTTTTCCCCTTTATCCCCCGTCTGTCCTGCACCCCCAACCCTCTGGCATTCCCCCCACTTAGTTCATGTCCATGAGTTGTACATATAAGTTCTTTGAATTCTCTGTTCCCTATAGCATTCTTAACTTCTCCCCATCTATTTTATGCCTTCCAATTATGCTTCTTATTCCCTGTATGCTTCTTGTTCCCCCTATCCCTCCCTTTCCCCTCCCTCCTGAAAACCCTCCATGTGATGTCCAGTTCTCTGATTCTGTTCCTGTTCTAGTTGTTTGCTTAGTTTTTGTTTTCATTGTTTTTCTTTTTTTTAGGTTCAGTTGTTGATAGTTGTGAGTTTGTTGTTATTATACTGTTTATAGTTTTTTATCTTCTTCAATTTCTTAGATAAGTCCCTTTAACATTTCATATAATAAGGGCTTGGTGATGATGAACTCCTTTAACTTGACCTTATCTGGGAAGCACTTTATCTGCCCTTCCATTCTAAATGATAGCTTTGCTGGATAGAGTAATCTTGGATGTAGGTCCTTGCCTTTCATTTCAAACACTTCTTTTCAGCCCCTTCCTGCCTGTAAGGTTTCCTCTGAGAAATCAGCTGATAGTCTTATGGGCACTCCTTTGTAGGTAACTCTCTCCTTTTCTCTTGCTAGTTTTAAGATTCTCTCTTTATCTTTAATCTTGGGTAACTTAATGATGATGTGCCTTGGTGTGTTCCTCTTTGGGTCTAACTTCTTTGGGACTCTCTGGGCCTCCTGAACTTCCTGGAAGTCTATTTCCTTCACCAGGTTGGGAAAGTTTTCCTTCATTATTTGTTCAAATAAGTTTTCAATTTCTTGCTCTTGTTCTTCTCCTTCAGCATCCCTAGGATTCAGATGTTGGGACGTTTAAAGATGTCCTGGAGGTTTCTAAGCCTCTCCTCATTTTTTTGAATTCTTGTTACTTCATTCTGTTCTAGTTGGATGTTAATTTCTTTCTTCTGGTCCACTCTGTTGATTTGAGTTCCGGTTTCCTTCTCTTCCCTATTGGTTCCCTGGACATTTCCCCTCATTTCCTTTAGCATATCCTTCATTTGTTCAACTAATTGCAACCAACTTTCATCCAATTCTGTGAGCATCCTGATTGTCAGTGTTTTGAACTGTGCATCTGATAGGTTGGCTATCTCTTCATCACTTAGTTGTATTTTTTCTAGACCTTTGATCTGTTCTTTCATTTGGGCCATCATTTTTCTCGGTGTGCCTGTTATGTATAAGGGGTGGTGCCCTAGGTGTTCACCAGGGTGGGGTAACCCACGTCACTGTGTTGTGACGCTGCCTGTGGGGGCAGGGCCTGAGAGAGAACAATGGCGCTTGTTCTGCTCTCCACACTCCCCCTGCTACCCACAAGCAAGTTTTGCCCTTCTTTGCTGGCTCTGGGGTGGGTGGGCGGGTTTTCAGATTTCCAAGTCCCTGTGGGTCTCTCCAATGAACTCTCCTGTGAGGCTGGGAGTTCCTCCTGCCACCACCACCTCAAGTCCCACAGGTGTTTTCAATAGGTGGTTTGAGGCTTTATTTCCCCGCATTGGTGGGTTGCACAGTCTTCTCCACTCCCCAGCTTTTTCTCCTAGTTTATCTGCGTGCAAATGAGGGACCACCCAGTCCACCAGTCTCAGCCCTGCTGGGTCTCGGTCAGCCAGCCTCGGGTTTCCCTGAGTGCGCTGGCTGTGTTTTGGCCAGGCGTGCCCACCGCGGGTCTCTCCGGGCAGCTGGAGCATTGCCGGTACCACTCTACAAACTGCTGTCTATCCACTCACTCTCAGCCTGGCTCTGCCCTGCTTACCGGTCTGGATGAACATGTCTTCTTTAACTCCTTGGTTGTCAGACTTCTACTCAGTTCAGTTTTCTGTCAGATCTGGCTGTTTTTGTTTTTTAAATTGTTGTTTCTCCCCTTTTGGTTGTGCAAGGAGGCACAGTGTGTCTACCTATGCCTCCATCTTGGCCAGAAGTCTGTGAGTCACTTATTTTAATACATAAGAGGTGGCTGAGGCTTTGTCTGTAGCTAGTTTGAGTGCACTCAAACATTTTAAACAAAACGCATTGGTATTTAAATATTTTGCCTAGAAAATAAATTGGAAAAAATGATCAATTAAATTAACATCATGTTACGATATGACCAGGGCTAGAGTTTATGCACCTACTTAGGTTTCTGCTAGATGGGGACAAATGTTAGAAACTAAAAAAAAGGGTGGGGTTAGAAACTTAATTTGCTTTTTAAAATATGCTATGATTCAGGTTGAAAGAGTGAACACTCCCTCCCACCACAGAGTTTTAAATGGTCTGATCACCTTTGTAGTCTAACCTTGACTTCTTCCTCACAAGAAGGACAGTCATGAGTTGTTATATTCCTGGATTTTTTTAAATTTGAAGCAACCCTAATTAGGCATCTCATTCTCTGAAAATCCTGCACTTCCACCCCTTAGTCTTCTTTCGTTAATTTATTGATTTTTAATGAGAGAGAGAGAGAGAAAATATTGATTTGTTGTTCCACCCACTTATGCATTCATTGGTTGATTCTTATATGTGTCCTGACCTAGGATTGAATCCACAATCTTATTGTATCAGGATGACACTATAATCCAGAGGTACCCAACCCTTTTGGCACCAGGGACTTGTTTCATGGAAAACAATTTTTCCCTTCATGGCATACAGAGGGTCAGAACCATGGGAGACAAGAGGTAATGCGAGCAAAGTTTAACTCGATTGCCTGCTGCTCACCTCATGCTGTGTGGCCCAGTTTCTAACAGGCCACGGACTGGTACCAGTCTGAGGCCCAGGGATTAGGGACCCCTGCTCTAACCAATTGACCTATGTAGCCAAGGCCTAGTATTTTTAAAAAAATTTTCAATTACAGATGACATTCAATATTATATTAGTTTCAGGTGTACAGCATGGTGGTTAGACATTTATATAACTTAGGAAGTGATCCCCCAGATAACTCTAGTACCCACCTGACACTGTACATACTTGTTACAATATTATTGACTATATTCCCTATGCTGTAGTTTACATCCCTGTGACTATTTTGTAACTGCCAGTTTGTACTTTTTAATTCCTTCACCTTTTTGACCCACCCTCCCAACCTCCTCCCTCCTGGCAACCATCAGTTTGCTATCTGTATCTATGAGTCTGTTTCTGTTTGTTTGATGCAGACTCTGGCCAGCAGAGTTCATGGCGTTATGCATGAGACGAGACAAATTCAGACGGACCACCCAAGTCCTGTGGAGGAAAAGGGACGGCATGGCCACTCTCTCAAGGGGAGAGTGCCTCAGAGCACCTTGGAAACTCTCTCAAGAGGAGAGTGCCTCGACCCTTGCCTTGACAGGCTTTTATTGGCTTTCTAATAGCATACATCAAAGAAGGTTCTCATTCATTATGCTTAGGTTTGCTTTAGGTAATTACTTTTTACAGATAGCAATGGAAAGGATGTTACTGATTACTTCTTACAGATTAACAAGGAAAAAATGTTGCAAATGCAAGGGAACAATAAGAGTAATTGGTCTGTTTACACTTCAATCCTTGGGAGAATTAGCACAGACTTCAGGAAGTTACTTTAAAGATATGCAGTAAGCATTTGCTGCCTCAGCTCAGGGTGAGGGAGTTATAGCAAGAGCAAGTCACAAAGCAGCCTAAGTACAATGTAGGTCCGATCTCCCACGGGAGAACCAATCCATGGGTTTGGCATCCTGTGTGCTGACACATGCCTATGGGCTTTCCCATAGGGCTAAGCTACATTTGTCATTCCATGCTAATAGGTTCCCTATATTTGTTTGTTCATTTATTTTATTTCTTAGATTCTACACATGGAATGGAAATGATATGGTATTTGTCTTTCTCTGATTTATTTCACTTACATAATACCTTCTAGGTCTACCCATGTTGTCACAAATAGTAAGATTTCATTCTATTTATGGCTGAGTAATAGTCTATTATATATAAATACCATTTCTTTATCCAGTCATCTATCAGTGGACACTTAGGTTGCTTCCATATACAGTCGTCCCTTGCTATATTGCAGTTCACTTATTGCAGCTTCACTGTATCGTGGGTTTTTAAAAATATATATCTAATTCTGTATTGCGGAGTTTTCACTATATCACGGGATTTTGAGGTATATAGGTATTTATATAATATGTGTGATTTTAATTACTTTCGCCTAAAAATTTCAAAACAATATAAAACATATAAAAAAGGTTAATTCAAACATATTAAAATAATATTAAATCAAAATAAAATACAGTATATATTTCATCAGAGATGAATACCATACTGTACACAATGAAAATGCAGTATGCCACTACCGCTTGTGCAAGTTTGCCAACATGAGATTGTACACGGTACACTATTGGCTGATGGAATGGAAAGCGACCAACCACAGCACCATGTCCTGTATCCTCAGCGCTGATTGGCTCAGTGACCATAGCATCGGTCTGTTTGTTCTCCCGCACTGTGCCCATACGTTCAGCATCTCTCCTTGTCCACTTCACATCGACATCTGGTCACTGTGTGTAGTGTTGTTCTGCGGTGTTGTGTTTTTGTGAAATTTTCATAAAAGTTTGAATTTATTTCAAGCCCTATGATGCCACCCAAATGTTCTGCACATTCTTTGGCTTCTGGCAGTGAACCCAAGCGCCAGAGGAATTTGCTTACCATCAAAGAAAAGGTGGATCTTCTTGGCATGTTAAAGGAAAGCAAAAGCTACACGGCTGTAGGCTGCCATTACGGGATCAATGAATCTACTGTTTGCTACATAAAGAAAGACGAGAAAAATATTAGGTCTACAGGAACAATGACTTTTAACAAGACTGCAAAGAGGGTGGTCATTTCCCACAAAAAGGCCATTGTGAGGATGGAATCTGCACTGGCCCTGTGGATAAATGACTGCAGGAAGAAGAATATCTTGCTGGATACTAACACCATCTGGACGAAGGTCAAGAAACTTCATAATAGTTTTGCGGAAAGCATGAACTTTCAAGACGGTGACAAGGATGAAGACAAGGATGATGATGCAGAAGCAGGACCATCAAGTGCTTCTCCCACCAGACCAACCCCATTCAGTGCCAGCAAGGGCTGGTTTGACACATTTCAGAGATGCTTTGGACTCAAGAGCGTTTCTCTGCATGGAGAAGCTGCCTCTGTGGATGTCCGCTCACAACTGTTGATGGAGATGACGAAGTCAGCAAGTGAAGGAGAGGATGAGGATCAAGATGAACTACGGGTTGGAGAAGATGAGGAAGGTGGCCTAACACTCAATCATCTTGTAACCATGGTCAGAATGGCCAAAGAACTTCAGCGAGTGGCGGAAGAATGGGACCCCTAGAGGCTTCGTTCGTTGCATTTCATAAATACAATTGAGAGTGGCATGTCAGTTTATAAAAACCTTCTCACTCAGAAGAAAAAGCAACGCCAGCAACTCCCCATAATTATGTTGATCACTTCAACCAAGAGATCAGTTACGCCTACACCTTTAGCGGAAATAGAAGTTACAGCCCAGGGCGAAGATACTGCACCACCTGATGAAGCGCCCGATGAAGTGGTGCCTTCAGAAGAGCTGTAATGCTCTTCTTGGCTGTGCAGCACATTCATCTCATCGTCATCACCTTCATCACCATCAGTACTACACAGCTTCATACTTCATGATCTTCATCATTCAAGTTGTAGTATACTTCACTGATGAGTACCCATATAGAATTTTATATGTTGTTAAAATTACGTAGGGTTAAGAGTGTAGAAAGTGTTTAAGAGCATATGAAGTGTTTATAAGAGTGTAGGAAAGGTTAATAAGAGAGCAGGAAAGGTTTATAGGAGTGTGGGAAGGGTTTATAAAGCCTTAAAAAATATATAAATAGGCCCGGCTGGTGTAGCTCAGTGGATTGAGCGCGGGCTGGGAACCAGAGGGTCCTGGCTCGATTCCCAGTCGGGGCACATGCCTGGGTTGCAGGCCAGGTCCCCAGCGAGGGTCATGTGAGAGGCAGCCGTACATTGCTCTTTCTCCCTCTCTTCTCCTCTCTCTAAAAATAAATAAATAAAATCTTTAAAAATATATAACTCCTTTCTTGTGAGGAGTTAGAAAAATTAAAAAAAATATATATATAAGTAATAAAATAAATATAATGCTGCTACTTCTCAGATTTTCACCTATCATGGGGGGGTCTCTGGAATGTAACTCCTGTGATAGGTGAGGGATCACTGTATTGGCTACTGTAAATAATGCTGCAGCAAACACAAGGGTGCACATATCTTTTTGAATTCTCCACCTTTTAGTCTTTATTGCAGAATTTTTCCTTTAAGCTTTCCTCAAGGCATGTCTAAACTTTATACCCAGAGCAGGTTTTTATTTTTTATTATCATCACTGTTATTTTTAATCCTCCCCCAAATGTATGTTTTCATTGATTTTTTTATCGAGAGAGAAAGTAGAGCGGGGGAGAAAGAGAGAGCAAAAGAAAGAAACAGACAGACAGACATCTATGTGAGAGAGAAACATCCATCAGTTGACTCCCACATGGACCTCAGACTGGGGATTGAACCCCACCTTTTGGTGTACAGGATGATGCTCCAAACAACTAGCAACCTGGCTAGGGTAACGTTATAGGATATTCAAAAATTAGAGTATGTAGTTAACAAATTTACTTTTGAGTCCTAAATGTATGCACCAGAACCCTCAAACACCAGAGAAGCACTTTCTACTAAATATTAACCTTATTAATGCTCTGAATATTTGAATTTGACTAATCATAAAAAATCTCCTTCTTCCATTTAAGTATTTTGAAACCTTTCAGAAAAAAGCTCTATTCAAAAAAAGGAGCAGTGTCTTAGCCTTGATGTTCACAATTACTTAAAAAATTTTTTTAGATTTTATTTATTTATTTCTAGAGAGAGGGGAAGGGAGGGAGAGAGGGAAAGAAACATCAATGTGTAGTTGCCTATCGCGTGCCCCCCACTGGGGATCTGGTCCACAACCCAGCATATGCCCTAACTGGGAATTGAACAAGTGACCCCTTTGTTCACAGGCCTGCACTCAATCTATTGAGCTATACCAGCCAGGGCTTGATGTTCATAATTCTTGAGAGAACACCTCTTGACAAGTGGAAAAATGTTTTTAGTAAAGAACCATATATTACAAATTTATTAAAACTGGATTCATTGTTATATTTTACTAACTGTATGGAGAAAACTTTAGCATCGACATAAGGGGTGAGTCAAAACATTGGCTCTGAGAGGGGAGGGGACTATGGGGAGAAGGGTTTACAGGAACCACTATAGAGGACACATGGACAGAACCAAGGGGGAGGATGGAGGCAGGGGAGGGAGGTGGGTTTGGAGAGGGTGGGGGAGGGGAGGGGAGAGGATGCAGACAACTGTAATTGAACAACAATAAAGTAATAT